>CM045768.1:34487137-34789637 GCA_025200525.1 Camellia lanceoleosa | reverse complement strand
CCTAAACCCTCTTAATTTTCTCAATTTCTTCCTTGAAGAACTTTCCTCTTCATCTCAAACTCTTTCCCTTTCCTCTCTCTCTCTCTGGAGATTTTGTATAAGGCTCTAAATCAAATATTCAAAGGACACACACACATATATATATATATATATAAAGTTGAATAGGACAAAATTCTATCAGGTTTAATGATTAGAATCAGATTTTCAAAATCATATTATGACTTAAAATTATCTTTGAGCACAAATATAGAATCAATTTAGGATAATTAAGCCTCCAAGGCTTCCAATTTCGATCAACAATTATAGTTGTAACAGATACTCCTCTTATTAGAGATATGAATCTCTAATCATAAGATTCACTTCATTAAACCTAATTTCACATAAAATTTCACAATAAGCATTTTAAATGCAGAATAGGGGGTAAAAGTATACGAGAAACACATCACGAGGGTCGGGTTATTACAAGCGGCACTTTTGAGACCGACTCAAAATTGCCTCAAATTTGGTTGTTTGATAAGCGGCATTTTGGCTTCACTTTTGCAATGAGCTTGGAATTGTCTCAAATTTGGCGATCTAATTAGAAGCGGCGTTTTAGCAACACTTTTGGGACAAGCTTTTAATTTACTCAAATTTGGCGTCGATTGAAAATGGTGTTTTAAATGACACTTTTGGAACAAACTTAGAATTGTCTCAAATTTGGCGATCTCGGTGAAATGGAGTTTTGAAGACACTTTTGGGACTAGCTCGAAATTGTCTCAAATTCGGCTGTTCGATCAAAAACGGCATTTGGGCAACACTTTTGAGATGAGCTCGGAATTGTCTCAAATTTGGCAATCGGATCAGAAATGGCATTTTTTGAGACTTTTGGACCAATTCGAATTGTCTCAAATTTGGTTATCTAATCGAGATGGCATTTTAGCGACACTTTTGAGATGATCTCGAATTATGCAAATATGGCGATCTGATCGGAAATAGCGTTTTAGCGACACTTTTAGTCTGAGCTTGAAATTGTCTCAAATTTGGTGATTAATGGAAATAGCATTTTAGAGACAATTTTGGAATGAGTTCGGAATTGTCTTAAATTTTGTTGTCCGATCAAAAACGGAGTTTTCGCAACAATTTTGGGATGAGCTCAGATTTCTCTCAAATGTGGAAGTCAGGTCGAAAACAGCATTTTGGCGACACTTTTTGTACAGGCTCGAAATTGTCTCAAATTTTGCAGTCCAATCTAAAACGGCACTGAAGCGACATATTTGGGACGAGCTCCAAATTGTCTCAAATTCGGAAGTCTAATGGAAAATGGCTTTACATCGACACTTTTGGAACAAGCTCGGAATTGTCTCAAATTTGTCAGTCAATCGTAAACAGCATTATAGGGACACTTTCGGAACCAGATAAGAATATTCTGAAATATGGTAGTCTGATAAAAAAATGGCATTTCGGCGGCACGTTTGGGACGAGCTCGAAATTGTCTCAATTTTGGCAGTCAGATCAGAAATGACGTTTTTGCGACACATTTGAGACGAGTTGGGTATTGTCTCAAATTTTGTAGTCTGATCTGAAACAACATTTTAGCGACACTTTTGGGATGAGATCGAAATTGTCTCAAATTTGGCAGTCTGATCAGAAACTGCATTTTTGTGACATGTTCGGGAGGAGCTCGAAATTGTCTCAAATTTGGTTGATCAAAATTGCATTTTGTGACATGCTAAAACGGGAGCTCGAAATTGTCTCAAATTTGGCGGTCTGGTTAGAAATGACATTTAGCGACAATTGTGGGACGAATTTGGAATTGTCCCAAATCTGGCGATCGATCGGAAAAGGCATTTCGGTGGCACTTTTGGGCCGAGCTCGGCATTGGCTCAAATTGGGTTGACTGATCGGAAACAACATTTTCACAAAATTTTGGGATTAGATTGAATTATACGAAATTTGGTAGTCGATTGGAAACAAAATTTTTCGCGACACGTTGGGGACGAGCTCTGAATTGTCTCAAATTTGGCATTATGATCGAAGCGGCATTTTGTGACACTTTTGGGAATGAGTTGAATTGTCTCAAATTGTGATCTAATTAGAAATAGCATTTTAGCGATAGTTTTGGGACGAGATCAAAATTGTCTCTAATCAGAATTGTTTCAAATTTTGATGCCTGGTTGGAAATGGCGTTTTGGAGATACTTTTGGAACGAGATCAGAACTCAAATTTGGCAGTTTGATTTGAAATGGCATTTTAAGCGGCGCTCGGTCGTCGCAAAATTGTCTCAAATTTGGCAGTCTAATTTGAAACAGTGTTTTAGTCCGTTTGGGACGACCTAGGAATTGTCTCAAATTTGGCAGTCTAATTGGAAACGGCACTTTGGCTACACTTTTGGAACGAGCTTCGAGTGTCTCAAATTTGTAATCGATTGGAAGCGACATTTTAGCGACACTTTTGGTATGAGATCGAAAGTGTATGTCAAATTTGATAGTTGATCAAAGCTTGACATTTTGTGACACTTTTGGAACTAGCTCGAAATGGTATGAAATTTGGCGATGCAGTCGGAGATGATGTTTTGGTGACAACTTTGAGTGGTCGAATTGTCCCAAATCTGGTGTCGATCGGAAAAGGCATTTTGTCAACACTTTCGAGCAGTTCTGAATTGTCTCAAATTTGGTAGTTTGATTGGAAGCGGCATTTTAGCAACGGGCGAGCTCGAAATTATCTCAATTTGATCTTATCGGAAATGACATTTTGGCAAACCTCCTTTCTAGAAAGAGCTCAAATTGTCTCAAATTTGGCGATCGATCAAATCTGTTTTTAGCAGCTTTTGGAACGAGCTTTGAATTTTGTCAAATTTAGCAATCATATCTAAAATAGCATTTTCGCAACACTTTTGGGACCAGCTCGGAATTGTCTCAAATTTAACAATCTGATCGGTAAGGTCATTTACGTGACAACTTTAGGGAGGAGCTCGGAATTGTCTCAAAATTGGCAGTCTAATAGGAAACAGCATTTTAGCAACACTTTTAGGTCAATATTGGAATTGTCTAAAATTTAGACGTCTAATCAGAAATGGTATTTTAACGACACTTTTGGAACGAGATTGGAATTGTCTCAAATTTCAACATCTGTCGGAAGCTTGACATTTTGGCGACACGTTTGGGAGGAGTTCAAAATTGTCTCAAATTTAACAATCTAATCAGCGGTATATTGGCGACACATTTAGGATGAGCATGGAATTGTTTCAAATTTGGCGGTCGATCTGAAGCAGCATTTTATAGATTTGGGACTACTCGAAATTATCTCAAATTTGGCGGTCGATCGAAGCGACAATTTGGAGACACTTTTGTGACAAGGTGGGAATGGTCTAAAATTTGGCAGTCCGATTAGAAATGGCATTTTGACGGCACTTTTGGAACGAGCTCGGAATTGTCTTGAATTTGGCAGTCTGATCAGAAATGGCATTTTGGGCACACTTTTGGGTCGAACTCGGAATTGTCTCAAATTTGGCAGTTTGATCTGAAACAGTATTTTCGCAACACTATTTCAACCAGCTCGAAATTTTCTCAAATTTGGCTGTCTGATTGGAAATGGCATTTTAGCGACACTTTTGGAAAGAGCTAGGAATACTCTTAAATTTGGCAATCTTATCTAAAACGGAGTTTTTTGTGAGACCAGCTCGAAATTGTATCAAATTTGGCTGTTTGATTGGAAATGACATTTTGGCGACACTTTTGGAGTGAGATCGAAATTGTCTAAAATATGGCAATCTGATCGGAAACGCCATTTTCGGGACACATTTGGGACGAGCTCGGAATTGTGTCAAATTTTGCAGTCTGATCCGAAACGGAGTTTTCGCGAAACTTTTTGGACCGAATCGTAATTGTCTCAAATTTGGCAGTCTGATCGAAAATGGCATTTTCGCTACCCTATTTGGAAGTCTGATTAGAAATGGCATTTTGGTGACACTTTTGGGAGGAGCTCGAAATTGTTTCAAATTTGGCTTTTTGATCAGAAATGACATTTTGGCGACACTTTTGGGAAGAGATCGGAATTGCCTCAAATTTGGCACTCTGATCGCTAATAGTGCCTTGGCAACACATGTGGGAGGAGCTTGGAATTATTTCAAATTTGGCAGTCTAATCGGAAACAGCGTTTTCGCGACATATTTGGGACGAGCTCGGAATTGTCTCAAATTTTGCAGTCTGATCTGAAACGTATTTTTCGCAACAAATTTGGGACCTACTCAACCTTCTATCAAATTTTGCAGGCCGATCGAAAATGAAAATTTTCAGACACTTTTGTGATGAGGTCGGAATGGTTTAAAATTTGGTAGTCCAATTGGAAATGGCATTTTGGTGACACTTTGGGACGAGCTGGAAATTGTCTCAAATTTGGTAGTTTGATCGGAAACGGCATTTTTGTGAAACTTTTGGGAGAGCTCAGAATTGTCTAACATTCTGCAATCTGATTTGAAACGCCATTTCGTGATACTTTTTCGCGACACTTTCGGATCGAGCTTGAAATTTTCTCAAATTTGACAATCTGGTGGAAATTGTGGTTTTAAGACTACTTTTTGATGAGTTCACAATTTTCTCAAATTTTGTAGTCTGCTCAGAAATTACGTTTTCGCAAAACTTTTGGATGAGCTCAGAATTGTCTCAAATTTGGGAGTCTGATCGGAATTGACATTGTAGCGACACTCTTAGTTCAGGGTCAAAATTGTCTAAAATTTTGTAGCCTAATTTTGACACTGCATTTTTGCGAATTGTCTCAAATTTGGCAGTCCTATCTGAAACGGCATTTTCACAACACTTTTTAGACTAGCTCGAAATTGTCTCAAATTTGGAAGTCTGATCTGAAAGGGCATTTTCGCAACACTTCTCAGACTAGCTCGAAAATGTCTCAAATGTGGCAGTCTGATAAGATACACCGTTTAGCCAACATTTTTTGGATGAGCTTGGAATTGTGTCAAATTTGGCAGTCATATCTAAAATGGCGTTTTCACAACACTTTTGGGACCAGCTCGGAATTGTCTCAAATTTAATAGTCTGATCAAAAAGGTCGTTTTTTTGACACTTTTGGGAGGAGCTCGGAATTGTCTCAAATTTGACAGTCTGATGGGAAATGACATTTTAGCTACACTTTTAGGACGATATCAGAATTGTCTAAAATTTAGACAACTAATCGGAAATCGTATTTTAATGACACTTTTGGGACGAGATCATAATTGTTTCTAATTTCACAGTTTGATAGGAAATGACATTTTGGCGACACATTTGGAAGGAGCTCGGAATTGTCTCAAATTTGGCAGTTTATTCGGAAACGGCATTTTGGCGACACATTTGGGACGAGCTCGGAATTGTTTCAAATTTGGCAATATGATCTAAAACGGCATTTTTGCAACAATTTTGGGACCTGCTCAAAATTGACTCAAATTTGGCTAACTGATTGGAAAAGGCAATTTGGAGACACTTTTGTGACGATATGGGAATGGTCCAAAATTTGGCAGTCTAATTGGAAACGGCATTTTGACGACACTTTTGGGACGAGCTCGGAATTGTCTCAAATTTGGCAGTCTGATTGGAAACGGTATTTTGGGCACACTTTTGGGACAAACACGAAATTGTATCAAATTTTGTAGTCTGATCTGAATCTTGACCTTGTTCGACTAGCTTGGAATTTTCTCAAATTTGATTTTCTGTTTAGAAATGGCATTTTAGCAACACTTTTGGAAAGAGCTCGGAATTCTCTCAAATTTGGCAGTCTTATCTAAAATGGAGTTTTCATGACACCAGCTCAAAATTGTCTCAAATTTGGCTGTCCGATCAAAAATGACATTTTAGCAACACTTTTGAGACAAGATCGGAATTGTCTAAAATTTGGCAATCTGATTGAAAATGCCATTTTGGGGACACTTTTGGGACGAACTCGGAATTGTCTCAAATTTTGTAGTCTGATGGAAACTGTGTTTTGGAGACACTTTTGGGACGAGCTTGGAATTGTCTCAAATTGGCAATCTGATCTGAAACAGAGTTTTCACAAAACTTTTTGGACCTGATCATAATTAACTAAAATTTGATAGTCTTATCAGAAATGGCAATTTCGCTACACTTTTAGGCGGTCGAATTCTCTCGACTTTGGATGGTGATCGAAATGGCATTGTCTCAAATTTGGCGGTTGATCGAAAATGACATTTTAGCGACACTTTTGGAGCAGATCGAATTGTCTCAAATTTGGCGATCTAATCGGTAAGGATGCCTTGGCAACACTTTTGGGAGGAGCACAGAATTGTCTCAAATTTGGCAATCCAATAGGAAATGACATTTTAGCGACACTTTTGAGATGAGATCAGAATTATCTCAAATTTGGCAGTCTAATCGAAAATGGCATTTTAGCAACATGTTTAAGAGGAGCTCTGAATTATTTCAAATTTGGCACCCTAATCGGAAACGGTGTGTTTGGCGACATATTGGGGATGAGCTCGGAATTGTATCAATATTTGCAGTCTGATCTGAAACGTCTTTTTCGCAACAAATTTGGGACCTGCTGGAACTTGTATCAAATTTGGTAGGCTGATCGAAAATGAAAATTTGGACAAACTTTTGTCCCGAGGTCGTAATGGTCTAAAATTTGGTAGTCCGATTAGAAATGGCATTTTGGCGACACTCTTGGGACGAGCTCGGACTTGTCTCAAATTTGGCTATCAGATCAGAAATGTCATTTTGGTGACACTTTTAGGACGAGCTCAAAATTGTCTCAAATTTGGCAATCCGATTTGAAATGCCATTTTAAGTGATACTTTTTGCGATACTTTTGGATAGAGCTTGAAATTTTCTCAAATTTTGCGGTTTGGCGGAAAGTGCGGTTTAGAGCATGTTTGGATGAATTCAAAATTTTCTCAAATTTTGTAGTATGATCAACAGCGTTCTCATAAAACTTTTTGACAAGCTCGAAATTGTCTCAAATTTGGGACTCGATTAGAGCGATATTGTTGCGACACTCTTAGGATGGACTCGGATATGTCTCAAATTTTGTAGCCAATTTGACATTGCATTTTTCGCGACACTTTTGGAATGAGCCCGAGTTGCCTCAAATTCGAGTTTGATCGAAAATGGCATTTATGGACACTTTTGGGATGAGCTTCAAATTGTCTAAAATTTGGCAGTCTGATCTGAAACATCGTTTTCGCGACACTTTTGGGATGTGTTTGGAATTGTCTCAAATTTAGCAGTCAGATCACAAACAGTATTCTATCGTCACATTTGGGAGGAGTTCGGAATTGTGTCAATTTCAGCAATCTGATCGGAGACGGGATTTTGGAGACACTTTTGGGGGTAGTATAGGATTGTCTCATATTTGGTAGTCTTACCTAAAATGGCATTTTCATAACACTTTTGAGACTAGATCGAAATTATCTCAAATTTGGAAGTATGATCTGAAATGGCATTTTGGACACTTCTCGACGAAACCGAAATTGTTACAAATTTGGGAGTTGATCGAATTGCATTTGATCAACACTTTTAAGGCGAGCTTGGAATTGTCTCAAATTTTGCAATCGCGACACTTTTGGGACAAGCTCAGAATAGTCTCAAATTTGGCAATCTAATCTAAAATGGCGTTTTGGCGACACTGTTGGGACTAGCTAGAAATTGTCTAAAATTTGGCATATAGAAAACGCATTTTCGCAACACTTTTGGGTCGACCTTAGAAGTGTCGCAAATTTGGCAATCTGATCAGAAATGACATTTTGGTGACCCTTTTGGGACAAGATCGGAATTGTCTTAAATTTAGCAGTCTGATCGAAAAGGGAATCTTTGCAACACTTTTGGAACGAGCTTAAAATTATCTCAATTTTGGTAGTCTAGACGGAAATGGCATTTGGAACACTTTTGGGACCAACTCGAAATTGTCTGAAGTTTGGTTGTCTAGCATTTTGGCGAAACTTTTGGGACGAGCTCGAAGTTGCCTGAAATTTGACAGTATGACCAGAAAGGGCATTTTAGAGACATTTTTGGGACCAACTCAGAATTGTATCAAATTTGGGAGTCTGATGTGAAAAAACTTTTTAGCGACACTTTTGGAACGAGATAGGAATTGACTCAAATTTAATAGTTTTATAGGAAATGGGATTTTAGAGGAACTTTTGCAGGGAGATCGAAATTGTCTTGAATTTGCCATTCTTATCGGAAATGGCATTTTAGCGACACTGTGGGACAAGATTAGAATTCTCAAATTTGGCACTCTGATCGGAAACGGTGTTTTGGCGACACTTTTGGCACGAGATTGAAATTGTCCCAAATTTGGCAATCTGATCAGAATAGCGTTTTGGCGACACTTTTGGGACGAGCTCAGAATTTACTCAAATTTGATAGTCTGATCGAAAATGGTGTTTTTGTGACACTTTTGGAACGAGCTCAAAACTGTCTCAAATTTGGCTTTCTGAACGAAAACGGTGTTTTGGAGACACTTTTGGGACCAACTCGAAATTGTCTCAAATTTGGCAATCCGATCAAAAACGGCATTTAGGCTACACTTTTAGGATGAGCTCGGAATTGTCTCCAATTTGGCAATTTGATCAGAAACGGCATTTTCGCGAGACTTTTTGGACCAGCTCGAAATTGTCTCAAATTTGGTTGTCTGATCTAAAGTGCCGTTTTAACGACACTTTTGGGTTGAGCTCTGAATTGTCGCAAATTTGGTAGTCTGATCAGAAAATGGCATTTTAGAGACACTATTGGGATGAGTTCGAAATTGTCTCAAATTTTGTAGTCTGATAAAAAATGGTGTTTTCGTGACCCTTTTGTGATGAGCTGGAAATTGTCTCAAATTTGTGAGTTTGGTTGAAAATGGCATTTTGGTGACACTTTTTGGGCGGGCTTGAAATTGTCTCAAATTTTGCAGTCCAATCTTAAACGGCACTGTAGCGACACTTTTGGAACGAGATCAGAATATTCTGAAATTGGGCAGTCTGAAAATTGTGTTCTAAGCAACAACCATTCGAACTCTAGTTTCCACCATCGCAGTTGGTCTCCTAGGAACTCATTGCAAACACAGCCAATATGTCTTTGGTAGGGAATGGTACTCAGGGAGAGCACTTCTGATCGCCATTCTGGCTTGAAGCAGGCTTGAGCTTGAGGTAGAGGCACACTCATATTTGAAGCATTGACAAGGCTTGAAAAGGTATACACGGAATGCAATAATGGAACTTCTTGAAGTTAAAACAAACTCGGATGCGGCATTTTCCTCTTTTCTTTTGCTTTGTAGTGCGGAACCTATATAGCTTTAGTTAGGTCTTGGTTTCTTTGTTCTCCACATGACTTGGGTTGAACCTGCGGTTTATGAAAGAACAAATCATGTTTTGCACAAATGTGGAGAATGGCACGACCTCCAAGCACAAAATGATTTTCTTTTTGAATTTGAGAATGAGTCTGAGTTCTTAAGCGGGTATTGAGCCTATAACCGACCACAGTCAAAATGACTCAAAAAGGGAAAAACAAAGGTAAAACAACCTAAACACATCTATCGACACTTGAAACGACTCAAAACAAGAATCGAGACAAACAAAAACACACACACAACACTCAGATGTGTTCCAATGGCGAAAGACCTCTCAATTCATAAGGAGCCTATTTCTTTGGGTATTGTTTTCCACCCTTTCCCATTTGTGATTCTCACATCACTCTGGCACTCAATCTCTTTTTCTCTGAAAAGCCCTTTTCTCACTTTTTCTCTCAACGCGCATCTCTCTATTCTTTAATGTGTCTTCTTTTTTTATCCCTCCCCTGGGTGGTTGATGGATAAGCAGGAATGGGCTCTTGCCCCTAGTATTCTCCTAGATTCTCTTTTTTCTGCTCAGAACAGTGAGCTTTGCCACAGAGGGGTATGATGCGATTGGACGTGCAGTAGATCTACAATTGACATCATTTGGCGAGGTCCTTGGCCAGTTTGGATGTGATTGGACCTGTCCAGATGAGGGAACGGAATACCCTGCTCCATTCCATTTTGTGCTTCGCACTTGGCTTGATACCTTGCTGCTTAGAGGATGAACGAGCTTTCTGCCCTTTTGTTGTTAGCTTCAGTTGTGCCCTTTCTGGCGAGTATGCTGACAACGGGGAACAGACAGAAAACCTGACTCAACTGTGCCCCTAGTTCATCATTTTGACCATTTTTTGTTCTGGCTTCTGCTAAAACAATTTTAATCAATATGAGAGTTAGATTAACATGCTTGTTCGATTTTATGATTTGAAATCATGCAAGTTAGGTTGTAAGCACTGAAAATTTTCCTTTTTTGGGTACAAGAAATGGTCCAGTTTTGAGAAAAAAATGGAATAATTTTCGAGAGAGTTAGTCAACTTCATTAAAAATTCTCAAAAATTGCTTTTGCAAATGGCCACTACTCAACCAACACAGAATTTACTCTTGAGATGCACAACCTCAGATCCAAAACAATGGGAAATTGCCTCTTGTCCAAAGGGCACTGCACGGCAATGGAAAGTTGCCCTTTGTCTGAATGGCACCACAGCGCACTGTAATCGGTCCTCAAAGTGACGATCACAACCGAACTCTCGGATGCAGAGAAGACAAAGATGATCAGAACCAATAGACATAGTCGATTTAGAAGTGTTTAAGGATGGACTTCGGAATGAAGTTCCCTACGTATCCCAAACATGGGAATCAAGCCTAACGTAGCTCCAGGTTAAGGTACACTCGAGTATTAACCTCTCCTTTTATGCTCTAACTTTTGCCAAGGCCGCCCTTCCAGGTTTTCAACCTTGCGAGCTCTGTTTTTCTTTTCTTTTCATTTCTTTTCTTCTCTTCTTTTCATTTTTTTTCATTTTCTTTTCATTTTTTTATTCTTGTTCTTTTTGTTCTTTTTCTCTTGCTCTAACTTTTGCCTGGGTCGCCCTTTCGGGTTTTCAGCCCAGCGAGCCTCTCAAGGGTAAAAAGTGTAACAAGTCCATGTTGAATGGTCGTAGGATCTCGAAGCCATCTGAATCCAAGCGAATGGCTGCTGTTTGCTGATGATGTAGGAGTCCATCCAATTGGGTTCTGAAGTTGCCCCTAGTGTTTCGGATAGGAACTTGATTGTCCTTCGGCAAAACTTTCTTCTTTAAAGCGCTTTCGAATTTGGCTTTCGCTAGTCTTCATTGGTTTGAGAATGATCCATCTTTTGACTCTTGAGCACATCCAAAATTTTTGTCCTTAGTTCAAGGGCTACTTTTGATCTAGCTTTACAAGCTTCCTTTGACCAGTTTGACCTTCTTGCCCCTAGTTTTGAGGGTTGCTTCAAATCTAGCCTGGCGGGCCTCCTTGGATGTCATACGACCTTATTGTCCCTAGTTCATGGGCTGCTTCAAATCTAGACATGCAAGCCTCAAATTGTGTGGTTGACCGTTGAACATTCTGAATTCAAGTTCAAGGTTTGAAAGCAAAAGGGGTTGAGTCTTGAGGTCGAGAGCAATCCTATGCTGCACAATCTCAAGAGCAATTCCACACAGGTCTTCGCGGGACTACACAAAACATTTTTGAAATCTTTTAAGAAAGCAACTAGTCGCTCGCGCTAAAGACAATGTAGAACCAATCTAGATCAAGCCAGGATCCTTCTCAGTACTCACATTAACAAACATGATCTCATTCATTAAGGGCTTAGCAAGCCTCTCTTTCTCTCAATTGATTAAATTTTTGCAAATCCTGAGGAATTCCTCCCTCTTTGTTTTCATTACAATGTTTGAAAAGTTTTGAAAAACTTTGGTCAATGCGATGATTTCAAGGCACAGAAAAGCAAGTGAAAAGCACTGCCATTTCATTCAAAATCTTCTGGCACAACTGGCCCAAGGCAGAAACAAACACAAAATCGTGAAAATCACTGTTGTTTCATTCAGATCTTCTGGTGCAACTAGCTCAATGGCAGAAACAGACTCAAAAGAAAGTGTGTAAAAGACAAACACAAAACAAAATGGTGATGTTCGAGGTAACACACCCGAAATCACCTGACTCTAACACAAGATGACTGACTCGATACAACAAGACAGACTCGAATGACTTAGTACAAAAGACCGACTCAATACAACACAACAAGACTGACCCAATACCCGAGTGAAAAAGTAAAATAACCAGCATTCGCAAATGCTCAAAACAGTGCATGCCTTCCACCATATCTGGAGTAAACTCGGTGCTATCGGTAGCTGGTTCATCCCCCGATCACATGGTCCCATTATCCCCCAAGTTCATTGATCCAGCGCCGATAGACTTTGCAGGACCTGGCGTGACAATTACCTTGTTATCAATTAGATCTTGTATTTCGTGTCGAAGACAAAAACAAAGGTTAGTGTCATGACCGGTTTGTTGATGGAAACCGCGATGGCCAAGACATCATGAGTAGCTAGAAGGAAATTTGGGAGGCCGAGGCTCAAGGGGTTTGAGATGGCCTTGTTGTATAAGGATTTGGAGGGCTTTGGACAAAGCCATGTAGAGGTTGAAGAACACCGTGACCTCGGGTTTGATGGCTTGAGGTTTGCGCAGTCGTGTTGGATGTACCAGCTAAAGGGTTGGCAGGTGTTGACTAGGTTTGATGATCTCTGATAGATATGGGATTGAAGTTGAGAGGGGTGTTTCTGGTCCGACATCCCTTTCCGTTGTTTGCCCCTTGATTTAGGATGCGCTCATCGTGAGTAGCAAAAGTGTCATCCACAGTTTTTGCAACAATTGCGAGCACTTGCTGTTTGTTTAGTCCTTTGGCTTTCAAAGCCTCAACAGCCCATTGAAGATGTTCATAGGGAACAATGCCTACCCCGGCCTTTCTCTTGCCATTTGCCTCCACTTTGCCAAGGGATTTGCCTCCACTTTACCAAGGGATTGGCCTTCTTCAAATGCAGCCCGTCCCAAGATTGGGGGGCCTTTTGACATGAAATTCCCGGTAGACGATGTGGTTGATGATAGAGCTAAAACTCCAAAGGCTAAAGCCGCCACTGTTCTCTGAAGATCTTCAATCATTCTCATCAGCTCAGAAGTAGTGGGGTTCACAGGTTTGAGATGATTGGGGTTCCGAGACTGGATGTGGGGTAGGTGCGCCAGATGGGCGTTGTATTCCAGCATCGGTCTCACCTTGCATGGCGATTCCCTGGTTTAATGCTGCTACCATGGCCACAACTTCTTTCAAACTCTGTGCCATCACGGTCTGCTAAGTTTGAACAAAGGTGATGTATTGGTATTTGTCGGATCGAGATGAGCCGGTGAGCCACGTAGCCTTTCTTTGCCTTGCCTCAGCGAAGGAACACTGGTTGCCCTTGATCTGAATCTCTGACCTGACAAAGTCTATAGTGTGGTGTACTCGGGGGATATTGGAGCCTTTTGAGGCTATAGTTCCAAGACTACCTAGCAAAAGAGAAACCAAACAGCACCTCGGCTGATTTTGCCAAAAGCAGATATGAGTGTAGCTAAATGACTGTGCTCTTTACTGAATTCTACCCCAAAATTCTGCCTCAAATCTGATACCCTCAGGACGATACTCAGAGTTGCAAACTGATACATGCATCTTGTAGAGACACATCCCTAACAGCACATAGCAAGCAAGTGAGAGCCAAAACACCCCTATGGTGGAGTAGGGTTTCCCTGTCCTATCTTCTTAGGACCTAGGGTTTCACTATGCAGGCAGTGGTTTCAAACAACCTGCAATCAGGTAAGTGACCTGTCCTAGTTTGGAATGGTCTTCTATGGCTTCCAATATGCACTTGGTCGAATGGTCAAAAAGGGTGCCTCCGCATAACTGAGGCTTGTGTTCCCATCGTGGCAAAGCCCGTAACCGGTCAGCCTTATGGCACGCTTTTCCAAGCAAGCCTCTGGCAAACCATTCAGGAATAACAGATGGCAAACACGGTGTCCTAGGCACACCAATGCAAATGCAATGCAAAGAAACACATAAGTGTAGACAAAACAACATATCATGATTTCGAGTCAAGTTCTCTAAATCCCCAGCGGAGTCGCCAGAAACTATAGACCGCTCGAACTCTGCTCCGCGCGCGAAGACATGAATTGTAGTTCTAGCTACTACAGTTCGGACTCCTGTCACAGTTCTAAATCTAATCTCACAAAGTGCAATGTAAGACTGATAAATCACCAAAGAGTCCAAATTCGACAAATCGTTTTGGAAAATCGATTTTAATCAAGAAGTGCCAAACATGGATTGCTTTGCCAGATTTCAGAGTAGCCACCTAAATATTTTGTTTTGGGAAATTTAGAAAACCCTGACTCGTGCCTAAGGCCACGTGTCTGTCATCACCAAAGTTGCCTTGGCTCGAGAACTTGGGTACGAGGAGGGAAGGTATTGAAATGAGCACCCCCACTCGCCCAATCAGAGGATCGGCCTCTACTAATCATGATATGTTGTTTTTGAAAACACATGTGTTCTTATTCTGGTTATTATCTAACCTTACTATGTGATGCGCACAGCATACAAGTATAGACCAAATCACTCGATTTGGAACAAAACATCTCATGTTTTTTTTTCGAGAATTGTTTGAAAGTGCTACTCGCAAGTAGGCTAAGACGCGGATTTGCCACCCTCAAGTGGGCTTAAAACATGATGATTTTGCCACTTCAAGTGGGCTTAAAATGCACATTTTGATGAATTGTTTCAATTCAAGCAATGAAGCCTTCATCAACAGACATTCAAGCAGTTAAAACACTTAAGCAATTAGCCTCATGGCAAGCATGCTATCATGGCAGTTACTTACACACATGCAAGGATGCTAAAGCATAAACACTTACAGTGTACTCTGAGCCAAAACAGGAAACTAGTTAGAAAACCATGCATACTCCTAACTATGTTAAGATGCCTAATGCAACACATGCAAAATGTAACTAAGATAGGCTTAGCTATTCTAAGATGTCATGTGAATGCAACTTGATAACATGTATTCAAATTAGTATTGAAATACAATACAGTTTGTATGATGCGCAGAGCCAGGTGCATGCAAGACAGATGAATGATGCACGCATGCGAAGCATAAGGTATGCTAATCGAAATATGCTCTAAACTAGCCATTGAAAGCAGTTAAGTAAAATGGAGAAAGAAGTGGGGTTAGAAGACATGCATCACACACACACATGCTTATTACAACATTTGCCTTCTCGATGGAGGGTCCGAAAGAATAAGCTAAGCTAGCTACGCTAAGCTAATTAAACTAATTATTACAAAACGAAGCTAATTAACTAACAAGTTAACTAATTACAAACACAAATGAATAGCTAAGTGCATTAACTACTTAAGTACAGAACCAAATAGTTAACTAGCTAAGCAAAGCAGTTAAAAGGAGCCTCGGGGCGAGAAGTGCATGCATGCTCAGTCGCCTTGTTCGAAAATCCATTACTATGCCCCAACTTGCCTCTGTTTGCATTTGATTTCAGAACACTACACAAACCTCCAGATAGCTTTTATTCCATCATGGAGACCTCCAGGAAGGCTGCCGACCACTTAATGGTGTTGTAGACCACCTGTAGATCACTTACACATGCTGCAGACCAGAAAAAGTGGTCGGCTAGCCACTTTTACTGGTTTGCCGACCAAAAAATTCTGCCAAGCTCCAATTTGCTGCAACAGAGAGCAAGAAGGGTCACAGTAGTGTATTTGCAAGGTATGTGTGCACAAC
The DNA here is from genome assembly GCA_025200525.1 of Camellia lanceoleosa. Taxonomy (NCBI): domain Eukaryota; kingdom Viridiplantae; phylum Streptophyta; class Magnoliopsida; order Ericales; family Theaceae; genus Camellia; species Camellia lanceoleosa. The sequence continues at coordinate 34,774,008 of CM045768.1, read as the reverse complement.
CACCCTCCCTATCATTTCTTAAGCACAAGGGAGTGTGGTACTCGACTCTCAGGCCACCAACCGAGCATCGCAATGCACGATGGCCGAGAAGCCAAGTTTGCATAATTCAATGTCAATGAATGCACAAATAACACATAAGGGCCTTAACCTCTATCATGCATGATCAAGAGGGTCGACGACCGAGAAATGAGGCATGTTTCATCACTTCAAGTATGAAACGTCCCTCGTTTCTTGTGTTTGGATTAACGTTCAATCCAAACAACAATGCAATGCAACAATCATTCCAAACAACATGCAAACAACATGAGCATGGCAAGTTAGAGCCCTTAAGCATAAAAGCTAGTGAAGGATGCAACACAAGAGCTATGTAATGCAATACTCCATGGACCAAACTAGTCTCGAACAGACCTCATGCATGCCAAGATAATGATCAAAATGCTCGAAATGATGGCATGAAAGGCAAGATAATGCATGCTCATGCATTGGCCCATCAACTAAGCATAAGAGCACAACTCTCAAACATGACTAAGAAGTGACAAACATGGAAGTGTGAAAACACTATATGCTCTGAAATCAGATGTGAAACGATGCCAAATCACCCAAACAACACCAGCATAGTATGCTAGAAGGCCTAAGGCACAAGGCTACTAAAGGGGACAACACAAGAGGCATGCAATGCATGGTACAAATATTTGAACCAGCCATAGATAGAGCTCAAGTAGGTCAAAACAAAGGCCAAAACATCTTTGAGATGGGAGCTCAGAAGCCTAGGCATGCATGCATACAAGTTAGGCCATAAGTGAGACACAAAGGCATAACCCTTAAAAGCACTCAAAGAGTGAAAGAAGTGAGAACATGGCAATGCTATATACTCTGAAATATAATGTTAAATGATGCCAAATCATGCACTTATCACAAATGAAGCATGCTAGGATCCTTAAAACACAAGGCTAGCTAAGCCATTACACTACAAGTATGCAATACATGAACCATATGGCCAAGGCAACCCAAAACAGTCCTAGAGCATGTCAAATCAAGACCAAAAACATGCATGGACTAGAGCTAACGCATGATAGAATTGGAGGCATGAAGCATGGAGCATACAAGGCCAAAGAGTAAGATTACACTACACCTACCAAAACCAAGCATGAGATGACTTCACCAACAAAAATCAAAGTTGTATCATTGCAAGATAAGACCAAAAACACACTGATATGGTAGCCCAAAATCTTAGGCAAGATGACATACGTATTGGCTCATGTTTAAGGCATAAAGCACCAACTCTCCAAAGCATTGAAAGAGTGACACGTGTGAGTGTATGACAATGAAACATTGTCACGCCCCACTTTTTATTACTCGAAGTATTACCAAATTCATTAACTTAATTCCATTTCAGAGATAATATGCGGAAATAAACTCATATATTCAACTCGTAGAAGTGAATAACAACACTCTCATTTGTATGTAAAGTAAATACAACATGAGCATGCTAAATAAATTGCCCCTGGGCCTACATCACTAATCAATCAAGAAGAAGGGTGCAACCCTTTTATACATATGGCATTCCGCCAATACAAGAAAGGCCCCGTGGCCAACAAATAAGAAGATCCAAATCTTGCAGCACATCCTGCTCAACATCTGAAAAGGATTCAACAACGTGGGATGAACATATAGTCCAGTAGGGATCTCAACATGGCCCTCAACAATAACAACTTACAGATAGCTATGATCATGAATGCTCAATCTCATACTAGAATAGTAATGTGACAGTTTATACAAAATATACATAAGTATGAACTTTTCTAAAAAACAACCATTTCAATCAACGCCATAGGCGGTTCATCTTTCCTTTCCTTTCATTAACCCCCGTTCCCAATCTTTTATAACATCAACAACTTCTTAGGAAAATAATTGCACTAAGCCCATTACTCTCTTCCATTTTCCATACATACAACAAATGTGCCTTTTTCAAACATATTTTTAAAATGTTCGATCTCCTTCATACCTTCCAAAAGACAAAAAGACATTTTGGTTCGTTCCAAACACAATCATAACAATACATGCATACCTTTATAAAAAGGGAGATAACAACTCACCAACATGTATATAATCAACCAATGAGGCAACTCAGCCCTTCAAAACTGTAACCAACCAAATCCATGATATCCTCAGATATAATGGAACAACAACAACAAAACTTTGCTCTACTAGCTATGTGCGTAGTAAGCCAAAGATACACCTCTCACAACAACATACCAGTTTACCAGGCGATAGCTGGAAGGGTGTGGTGCCTTAGATTCCTAGCGCAGTCAGTTCTCCAGGCACTAGCTGGAAGGTCATGGTACCTCTGATTTTTAGCGCAAGGTATAATACCACCAACCAAAATACAACAGGGCATAACCAACATGTATAACACGTATACATAAACCATCAAGATACAAGCAATGTGTTAAAGTATAAGAACACATAATTAATTCCCCTCGAGCAAGTATACATATATAATGTATCTCAGCACTTCCTTACATACAATGTTCAATCAACAATGGTATAATGCATACACGACAATTCAACACAACCATGTCATCCTCCACCGATGACCAAGGACAAAACCTCTAGATGCAAGTATTTAGTACATCTATTGAAGACTCAATTACTATGAGACCACAAACCCAACAACAACACTAACACGGTAGTTAAAGATACAACCCCCACGTGTGTGTATTTCACACTCAAGAAACAACAATCCAATTTTCATACTTATATCAAAGATGCTTTTCTCATTTCACGAAACAAATTCCATTTCCTTTTGTTTTCACAAAACCAACTCCATCCCTTTTGTTTCCACAAAACCAATTCCATTCCTTTTGTTTTACAAAACCAATTTCATTGATAATAAAGCCGTAACTCACATTAGTCCACTACATTCATTTCAAAACCATCCCAAAGCAAAAGTTAACCCCTTAGGCATTAACACCTTCACCCAACTCACATTAACAATAGAGATTTACAATATAGGTTAACTACCCTCCATTTTAGTTTACCAAATCAAAATATAATTTAGGGCTTTTTCTTCTTTCAACTATAACATGCTAATTTACACTCCAATTAGCCCAAAACAACCATCAATGATAAAATAACCATTTTCAAACAACCAACCCTAGGTTCCTTCTCATGATTTCAAACAAATCTAACATGGATATGATTTTCATGCAATACAAAACTACCACATGTTTATCTATAGACGAAGTATTGAAAGAAGAACAAGGAAATCCCTACCTCAAATGTAGAACCCAAGGAGAAGAAGAGCAAAACTTGGAAGTGCTCCAAATCCTAAATTTCTTGGATCAAAACGAAGCCCTCGACGATCAACACACTTTTTACAAAGGCCCAAGGTGAGGAAAACACTCCTACTAGATCAAACCCTAGAGAGAAGTTAGGTTTTAGAGTGAGGAGCTCTCAAAAATCAGTTTTGGGAAAGTAAGAGAGAGAAAAGAAAAGTGAAAAGTGATTCAAAAAGTGATTTCACGGACTAATATAAAGCAGGTCCGCTCAAGCGTACAACACCCTGCTCGAGCTTTAGACACAAGTTCACGCTCGAGCGTCCAAAGAGCCGCTCAAGTGTTGGATGCACCCTCCCAGAATTTTCTGCAGACGACCAAAATGCTGAGAGAAGGAAATTCACACTCGAGCGTCCAAACTGCTGCTCGAGCGGAGAGGCAACAACAAATGCCCGCTCGAGCGTCAAAGTGCCGCTCGAGCGGATAGACCAAAACCTGGGCAAAATTCTATGTTTTAAAACACAACCAACTTATTCCCAACTTGCCCAACACAACCCAAAACTCTAAAACAAAGAGTAAGGGATAAAAAAATGAGGATAAGACAACAACAAATCTACGGAACCGAGTCCGGATTACAGTTAAACAACAATAGGGAAAATCGGGATCACTATAAACATGCTCTGAAATCATGTATCAAATGATGCTAAATCATGCGAATAGTTCAAGCAATGCATGCTAGTGGCTTGGAAACTCAAAGCTAGTGAGCAAGAATACACTATGGCTATACAAAGCAAGGCATGCATGACCAAAACAACTTAAAATAGAGCTTAAGCATGGCAAAACATGAGTAAAAGCTTGCTGGAGTGGAGCCAAAAGTATGCTAGAATGATGGCTTAAAGCATAGAGCATGTTAGGCTAGCAAGAAGGATTGCACTATGAGTACATGAAGCATGCAACAAGTGATCAAACCAACTCAAAACAAAGCTAAGGCATGCGGAAATAAGGTCTAAGACATGCTAAGATGGAGCCAAAACATGCTAGAAAGACATGTTAAAACCTTAAGCATACAAGGCTAGTTTGCAACGATTACACTACAAGTGTATAAAGCATGCAAGGGTGGCCTAAACTAAGCCAAAACAGAGGTATGCCATACTAAAATAAGGCCAAAAATAGGCTGAGATGGAGCCAAAACAAGCTTAACAAACATACTACTTTGATGAGCCATCAACACAAGCAAACAAGAGAAGAGGAGGGGGGACAACCCCCACCCATTTGGGACCTCAAAACACACTTTCCACCATTGAAATTCCTTTGATTTTTAGTGGTGATAAGGCCAAAAAGAGGTGGTCCCAATAGCTTAAAAGGATAGCCCAAAACAAGGCAAAATAAAGCACAAAAGGGGGTAGACCACCCCCAACACCAAAGAGGCCTTAAACAAACATTTCAAATACTTGAAAATGAAGCTTTTTACAGTTGAAAGTTAAGCCTAAAACATCATGCAAATAGGGCGAAAGACTTAATCAAAAATAAAGTTTTAAAAAGGGTAAAACTCACCCTTGAAGCACAACTTCAACATAGCAACTTCAGAGGCAAAAACCCAGCTGAAACCACTCAAATGCAACCTCCAAGAACCTCAGCTCAAGATTGTGGTGTTTCACAAGGTGCTTTAGTGCAAAAGTGTGAAGAAATCTCACTTTTAGGCACAAAACAACACAAATATAGAGAAAGAGGAAGAAATATAGAGATAGAAGTATATATATAGCTCGATTCAAATTTCTGAACCTAAGACAAGAGGAAGGAGGCTCTCTTATATAGAAAACCATGCCTTAAGCTTGTTAGACAAGCTAAAGGCTCCGAGCAATCCCTCTATACGTATATGGAGGATGCTTTCTGTGCCCAACAACTGGCATAACTGGCAAGAAAATATCTGTAGAAAAATGTAGAAAAGGTGCCGACCAGTTGAGGTGGTCGACCGACCACTCCCACTAGTCGATTGACCACAAAAAGTGGTCTACAGGGAGAACAACTGGTCGGCAAGGGAGGGGAGGTGGTCTACACAAAGAAAGGAAGGTGGTGTCATGGCTGGCAACCAGAAAACTGGCTGGCAGGGAAGAAAAGTGGTCTACAGAGGGAGAAACTGGTCTACACCCCTGTTCCACTCTCTAGGCAAGGGAAAACAAGGTTTGGATAAAAACCAAACCAAAAATGAAGCAAGACAAAAGTCCGCAGGACAAGGCACGCAGCCGGAAGCCCCGAAAACTAGTCTACGGGCACAAAAAGTGGCCTACAATAGGGAAAGGTAGTCTACGACTACACAAAGTGGTCTACAGACCTCTGTTTCCCTCTAGGCAAAGGCAACAAGGCATGGTCCACAAACCAAGCCAAGAGGAGAACTTTAAGAGGTCCCGAGACAAGGCGCTCAGCCGCAGGCTCCGGAAACTCAAAACGAGCATAAACATGCACAATCATCGAGCACTCAAACGATGACGTCTGAGTCTTAAGGTTGGTCAAAAATGGGGTGTCTATAGATGGTTTTACAACAATTTTGGGACGAGCTCGGAATTGTCTCAAATTTGGCAGTCAAATTAGAAATAGCATTTTAACAACACTTTTGGAACGAGATCGGAATTGTCTCAAATTTCACAGTCTAATCATAAACAATGTTTTAGCGACACTTTGGGAATGAGATCAAAAGTATCTCAACTTTAACCGTCTAAGCTGAAACGAAAATTTAGCGACGCTTTTGGGTTGAGGTCGAAATTGTCTCGAATTTGGCAATCTGATCTGAAATAGCGTTTTGGCGACACGTTTGGGATGAGTTGGGAATCATCTTAAATTTGGCAATCTGGTTAGAAACAATATTTTGGCAACACTTTTGGAACGAGCTCAAAATTGTCTCAGATTTGGCAGTCTGATCAGAAATGGCATTTTCGCAACACTGTTGGTATGAGATCGAAATTGTCTCAAATTTGATAGTCTGGTCTGAAACAACATTTTCATGACTCTTTTGGGACCAACTTGAAATTGTCTCAAATTTGGCAGTCTGATCGGAAATGACATGTTAACAACAATTTTTGGACAAATTCGGAATTGTCTCAAATCAAGCAGTCTGATCGAAAAAGGCATTTTCAACACTTTTAGGATAAATTCTAAATTGTCTCAAATTCGGCAGTCTGATTGGAAATGGCATTTTGGTGACTCTTTGGGACAAGCTCAGAATTATCTCTAATTTGTCATTCAGATCGAAAACGGTATTTTGGTGACCCCCTTTTTGGGACGAGCTCGAATTGTCTCAAATTTTACTGTCCGATCAGATACAGCGTTTTGGCAACACTTTTTAGACGAGCATGGAATTGTCTCAAATTTAGCAGTCATATCTAAAATGGCATTTTGGCGACACGTTTGGGAGGAGCTCAGGATTGTCTCAAATTCAACAGTCTGATCAAAAAAGGTGTTTTAGTGACATAATTGGGACGAGCTTTGAATTATCACAAATTTGGCAATCTTATCTGAAACGGAGTTTACGCGACACTTTTAGGACCAACTCGATTTGGCAAATCTGATCTGAACGGTATTTTTATGACACTTTTGGGATGAGCTCAGAATTGTCTCAAATTTAGGAGTTCAATCGAAAATGCCGTTATATTGACACTTTTGGGACGAGCTCAGAATTGTCTCAAATTTGGTCGTCTGATCAGAAACAGCATTTTGCGAAACTTTTAGGAAAAAGCTCGAAATTGTCTCAAATTTGGGAGTCTAATCGAAAATGACATTTTAGCGACACTTTTAGAACGAGCTCGGAATTGTCTAAAATTTGACGGTTTGATCAGAAATGACATTTTCGCAATACTTTAGGACGAGCTTAGAATTTTCTCAAATTTGTGAGACTGATCAGAAAGGACATTTTAGCAACACTTGAGGGACGTGCTCGAAATTGTGTAAAATTTGGCAGTCCTTTTTGAAACAGCATTATTGTGACATTCTTCGGACAAGCTCGAAATTGTCTCAAATTCGACAGTCCGATAGAAAACGCATTTTCGCGACACTTTTGGGATGAGCTTGGAATTGTCAAAATTTTGGCAGTCTAATCGGAATGGTGTTTTGGCGACACTTTTTGGACGAGCTCAAAATTGTCACAAATTTGGCGACATCTTTTGAACGAGCTTGGAATTTTCTCAAATTTGGTAGTTTGAACGGAAACGGCGTTTTGGAGACAGTTTTGGGACCAACTCAAAATTGTTTCAAAATTGGCAATTTGATCGAAAACGGCATTACGGCGATACTTTTTGGACGAGCTCGGAATTGTCTAAAAATCAGCAGTCATATCGGAAATGGCATTTTTGCGACACTTTTCGGACTAGCTTGGAATTTTCTCAAATTTAACTGTCTGATTGGAATGGGTGTTTTAGCGACCTTTTTGGGAGGAGCTCAGTATTGTCTCAAATTTGGCTGTTTGATGGGAAATGACATTTTAGCAACACTTTTGGGACGGGATTAGAAACATCTAAAATTTGCCGTCTAATCGGAAATGGCATTTTAACGACACTTTTGAGAGGAGCTCGGAAATGTCTCAAATTTGGCAGTCTAACCGGAAATGGTATTTTGGCGACACATTTGGGACGAGCTCATAATTGTCTCAAATTTCGTAGTCTGATCTGAAATAGCATTTTTACGACAGTTTTGGGACCTACTCGAAATTGTCTCAAATTTGGCAGTCCAATCTAAAACGGCAATTTGGAGACACTTTTGTGATGAAATTGTAATGGTTTAAAATTTTGTAGTCCGATTGGAAATGGCATTTTGGCAAGACTTTTGGGACGAGCTTGGAATTCTTTCAAATTTGGCAGTTTGATCAGAAGCAGCATTTTGCGCCCACTTTTGGGACGTGCTCATAAATGTATGAAATTTGGCAGTCTGGTTTGACACGGCGTTTTCGCGACACTTTTTCGACAGCTTAGAATTTTCTCAAATTTGATAGTCTCATCGAAAATGGCGTTTTAGCGACACTTTCGGGATGAGCTTGGAATTCTCCCAAAATTGGCAGTCTTATCTAAAAGGGAGTTTTTGTGACACCAACTCGAAATTGTCTCAAATTTGGCTGTCTAATCGGAAATGAAATTTTGGCGACACTTTTGGGACGAGATCAAAATTGTCTCAAATTTGGCAGTCTGATTAGAAAATGGCATTTTGGTGGCACTTTTGGGACGAGCTCCGAATTGTCTTAAATTTTGTAGTTTAATGGAAACTGTCTTTTGGAGACACTTTTGGGACGAGTTTGGAATTGTCTCAAATTCGACAGTCTGATCTGAAATAGAGATTTCGCAAAACTTTTGGGACCAAATCGAAATTGTCTCAAATTTGGCAGTTTGATTAGAAACGGCATTTTTGCTACACTTTTTGGACGAGGTTGAATTCTCTCAAATTTGGAAGTCTTATCAGAAACAACATTTTGGAGACACTTTTGGGACGAGCTCAAAGTTGTCTCAAATTTTCCTGTCTAATCGAAAATGACATTTTGGCGACATTTTTTGGACGAGGTCAGAATTGTCTCAAATTTGGCTGTCTGATTGGTAAGGACGTCTTGGCGACACTTTTGAGAGGAGCTCGAAATTGTCTCAAATTTGGCAGTCTGATAGGAAACGACATTTTAACGACACCATTGGGACGAGATTAGAATTGTCCAAAATTTAGTCGTCTAATTAGAAACAAAATTTTAGCGACACTTTTGGGAGGAGATCAAAATTGTCTCAAATATGGTAGTCTGATTGGAGATGACATTTTGGCAACACATTTGAGAGGAGCTTGGAATTATTTCAAATTTGGCACTATAATTGGAAACGGCGTTTTGGAGACAATTTTGGCAGTCTTGTCTGAAATGGCATTTTCGCGACACTTGAGACCAGCTCGAAATTACCACAAATTTTCGCAACACTTCTCAAACTAGCTCGAAATTGTCTCTAATTTGGCAATGTCATCTGAAATGGCATTTTTGCAACAATTTTGGGTCCATCTCAGAATTGTCTCAAATTCAGCAGTCTAATTGAAAATGCTATATTAGCGACAATTTTGGGACGAGTTTAGCATTATCTCAAATTTGGCAATCTGAACTGTAAGGCATCTTGGCAACACTTTTGGCATGAGTTTGGAATCGTCTCAAATTTTGCAGTCTAATGGATATTGCCTTTTGGAGGCCCTTTTGGGATGAGTTCAGAATTGCCTCAAATTTTGTAGTCTGATCGGAAACGATGTTTTCGAGTCACTTTTAGGAAGATCTTGAAATTGTCTCAAATTTGGGAGTCTGATCGGAAGTAGCGTTTTGGCGACACTTTTGGGACGAGGTCAGAATTGTCTCAAATTTGGCAGTCTGATCAGACATGCATTTTCGCTACACTTTTGGGACGAGGTCAGAATTCTCTCAAATTTGATAGTCTGATGAGAAACAGCGTTTTGGCGACACTTTTGGGACAAGCTCAAATTTGTCTAAAATTTGGCAATTTCATCTGAAATGACATTTTTGCGACACTTTTGGGACGAGCTCAGAATTGTCTCAAGTTCGGCAGTTTGATCAAAAATGACGTTATATCGACACTTTTAGGACGAGCTCGCAATTGTCTGAAATTTGGTAGTTCGATCAGAAATGGCATTTTTGCAACACATTTGGGACGAGCTTAGAACTGTCTGAAGTTTGGCAGTCTGATCGAAAATGGCATTTTCTCAACACTTTAAGGACGAGTTCGGTATTGTCTCAAATTTGGGAGAATGATTCGAAATGACATTTTAGTGGCCTTTTTGGAACAAGCTCGGAATTGCCCAAAATTTTGCAATTCATTCTGAAACGGCATTATTGCGACACTTTTAGGACTAGCTTAGAATTGTCTCAAATTTGGCATTCTGGTCTGAAACAGCGTTTTCGCGACACTGTTGGGACCAACTCGAAATTGTCTCAAATTTGGTAGTCCAAAAGAAAACGCATTTTCACGAGAATTTTTGGACGAGCATGGAATTGCCTCAAATTTGACAGCATAATCGAAAACGGCATTTTGGTGACACGTTTAGGACGAGCTCAGAATTGTCACATACTTGGTAGTTTAATCGAAAAGGGTGTTTTGGCGACACTTTTGGAACAAGCTTAGAATTATCTCAAATTTGGTAGTCAGAACGGAAACGGTGTTTCGGAGAAACTTTTGAGACCAACTCGAAATTGTCTCAAATTTGGCAGTTTGATCGAAAATGACATTTTGGCAACACTTTTGGGACGAGCTTGGAATTGTCTGAAATTTGGCAGTTACATAGAAAACGGCGTTTTTGCGACACATTTGGGACAAGCTCAAAATTATCCCAAATTTAACAATCTAATCGGAAAGGTCATTTTAGCGACATTTTTGGGACGAACTCGAAATAGTCTCAAATTTGGTAGTCTGATGGGAAACGACATTTTAGCGACACTTTTGGGACGAGATTAGAATTGTCTCAAATTTGGCAGTGTGATCGAAAATGGCATTTTGGCAACACATTTGGGAGGAGCTCCAAATTTTCTCAAATTTGGCAGTCTAATCGAAAATGGCATTTCGACGACACTTTTGCGACGAGCTGGGAATTGTCTCAAATATGGCAACCTGATCTGAAACGGCTTTTTCGCGATTATTTTGGGACCTGCATGAAATTGTCTCAAATTTGGCATCCCAATCAGAAATGACAATTTGGAGACAATTTTGTGACGAGGTTAGAATGGCATGAAATTTGGCAGTCTGATTGGAAATGACGTTTTGTCGAAAGTTTTGGGACGAGCTAGGAATTGTGTCAAATTTGGCAATCTGATGGAAAACGGCATTTTGGTGAAACTTTTGGGACGAGCTTCAAATTGTCTCAAATTTCGCTGTCTGATCGGAAACGGCTTTTTCGCGACACTTTTTCAACCTGCTCAGAATTGTCTCAAATTTGGCAATCTGATCGTAAATGGCATTTTAGCGACACTTTTGTGATGAGCTTAGAATTCTCTCAAATTTGTCAGTTTGATCGGAAAGGGCCTTTTCGCGACACTTTTGGATCGAGCTCAAAATGGTCTCAAATTTGAGAGTCAGATTGGAAATAGCATTTTGGAAGCACTTTTTGGATGAGTCAAAATTGCCTCAAATTTTTTAGTCTGATCAGAAACGGGGTTTTCGCAATACTTTTTGAACCAACTCGGAATTATCTCAAATTCGAAAATTTGATCAGAAATGACATTGTAGCAACACTCTTAGGATTGGCTTAGAATTGTCTCAAATTTTGCAATCCAATTTGACACTGCATTTTAGTGACACTTTGGGACGAGCTCAAAATTGTCTCAAATTCAGCAGTTCGATCGAAAATGTAATTTTATCGACACTTTTGGGACGAGCTCAAAATTGTCTCAAATTTGGCAGTTTGATCTGAAACATCGTTGTCGCAACACTTTTGGGACGAGCTCGGAATTGTCTCAAATTTTACAGTCTAATTGGAAACAGCATTTTTATGAGACATTTAGGAGGTGCACGGAATTCTGTCAATTTTGGCAATCTGATCGGAAACGGCATTTTGGAGACGATTTTGGGACAAGCTTGGGATTGTCTCAAATTTGGTAGTCTTATCTAAAACAGTATTTTTGCGACACTTTTGAATCTAGTTCAAAATTGTCTCAAATTTGGCAGTATGATTTGAAATGGCATTTTCGCGACACTTTTTGGACGAGCCCGAAATTGTCTCAAATTTGGTAATCTCATCTGAAATGGCATTTTTTCGAAACTTTTGAGATGAGGTCGAATTTGTCTTAAATTTGGGAGTTTGTTCGAAAATGGCATTTTAGCGACACTTTTTGGAGGAGCTCATATTTGTCTCAAATTTCCCAGTCTGAGCGGACACAGTGTTTTGGAGACAGTTTCAGAACGTGATTAGAATTGTCTCAAATTTTGTAGTCTGATCTAAAACGACCTTTTCGTGACACTTTTGTGACGAGCTCGAAATTTTCTCAAATTTGACAGTCTTATCGGAAATGGCGTTTTGGAGACCCTTTTAGGACAAGCTCGGAATTGTCTAAAATTTGGCAGTCTTATCTGAAACAGCGTTTTTGCAACACTTTTGAAACCAGCTCGAAATTGTCTCAAATTTGGCAGTTTGATCTGAAATAGCATTTTCGCAACACTTTTCAGATGAGCTCAACATTGTCTCAAATTTATCTATCTCATCTGAAATGGAATTTTCGCAAAACTTTTTGGACCAACTCAGAATTGCAACAAATTTAGCAGTTTGATCAAAAATGGGGTTTTAGTGACACATTTCGGACAAACTTGAAAATGTGTCAAATATGGCAGTTTGATCAAAAATGGCACGAGCTCGGAATTGTCTCAAATTTTGGAGTCTAACCAGAAACGGTATTTTAATGACACTTTTGGGACAAGCTCGGAACTGTCTTAAATTTGCGAGTCCGATTGGAAATAGCATTTTTAGCGACACTTTTGGGACGAGCTCGGAATTGTTTCAAATTTGGCAGTCCATTCCAAAATAGCATTTTAGCAGCACTTTTGGGACGAGCAAGTAATTGTCTTAAATTTAATGGTCTGATCAGAAAATGGCATTTTAGCAACACTCTTGGGATGATATCGGAATCGTCTCAAGTTTGACAGTCTAATCGGCAAAGGCATTTTGGCGACACTTTAGGGACGAGGTCAGAATTGTCTCAAATTTGGAAGTCTAATCTGAAACGATGTTTTTGCAACACTTTTGGGACCACTTCGAAATTGTCTCAAATTTGGCACTCTGATTGGAAAACGACATTTTTTGCTACTCTTTTGGGACAAGCTCAAAATTTTCTCAAATTTGGCATTTTGACTAAAGGCAGCATTTTGTTGACACTTTTGGGACGAGCTCAAAATTGTCTCAAATTTGGTAGTCTGAACAGAAATGACGTTTTGTGGACACTTTTGGGATGAGCACGGAATGGTCTCAAATTTGGCTGTTAGATCCAAAGCGGCGTTTAGGCGACACTTTTGGAACGAGCTGAGAATTATGTCAAATTTGGAAGTCTAACGGTAACGGTGTTTTGGAGACAATTTTGGGACAAGTTTAGACTTATATCAAATTTTGTAGTCTAATCGGAAATGTCGTTTTTGCGACACTTTTGAGACGAGCTCAAAGTTGTTTCAAATTTGGGAGCCTGATCTAAAATGGCATTTTCGCGACATTTTTGGGATAGGCTCAGAATTTTGGCAAATTTTGTAGTCCAATCTGAAGCAATATTTTAGTGACACTTTTGGGACAAGCTCAAAATTGTCTCAAATTTGGGAGTTTAATCGAAAATGGCAGTATATCGACACTTTTGGGATGAGATAGAGATTCTTTGAAATTTGGCAGTCTAATCAGAAGCAGCATTTTGGCAACACTTTTCCGATGAGATCAGAATTGTCTGAAATTTGGAAGACTGATTGAAAACGGAATATTTGCGGCACGTTTGGTACGAGCCCGGAACTGTCTCAAATTTTTCAGTCTGATCGGAAACGACATTTACATGACACTTTTGGGACTAGATCGGAATTGTCTGAAACTTGGCAATCTGATCGGAAACGGGATTTTGGCGACGCATTTGGGATGAGCTCGGAATTGTCTCAAATGTGACAGTTTGATTGGAAACGGTGTTTTTGTGACACCTTTGCAACGAGCTCGAAATTGTCTCAAATTTGGCAGTTTGAACTGAAACAGTATTTTACCGACAATTTTGGGAGGAGATCGAAATTGTCTCAAATTTAGCAATCTGATCAGAAATTGTATTTTCGCATCAAGTTTGGGACGAGCTCGGAATTATGTCAAATTTCGCAGTCTAATCGGAAACTACATTTTTCAGACACATTTGGGATGAGCTCAGTATTGTCTCAAATTTTGCAGGCTAATTGAAAACAACGTTTTCGCGACACTTTTGGGACAAGCTCATAATTGTCTCAAACTTGTAGTTTGATCGAAAATAGCATTTTAGCGACACTTTTGGGACGAGATCGATATTTTCTTAAATTTGGCAGTCTGAACAGAAACGGCATTTTGGCGACACTTTTGAAAGGAGCTCAGAATTCTCTCAAATTCGGTCATCTTATCGGAAATGGTGTTTTGGCAACACATTTGGGACGAGCACGGAATTGACTCAAGTTTGGCAGTCTGAACTGAAACATCATTTTTGTGACACTTTTGGGACAAGTTGAAATTGTCTAAAATTTTGTTGTTTGATCAGAAATGACATTTTGGCAACAATTATGGAATGAGTTCGGAATTGTCTTAAAACTGACAGTTTGACCGAAAACAGCATTTTGACGACACATTTGGCACGAGTTCTAAATTATGTCAAATTTGGTAGCCGGATTGGAAAAGGCATTTCGGTGACACTTTTGCAATGAGCTAGGAATTAACTCTAATTTGGCAGTCTGATCGAAAATGATAATTTGGTGACCCTTTTGGGACGATCTCCAATTGCCTCAAATTTGGCAGTCTGATCGGAAGTAGCGTTTTGGGAACACTTTTGGAAAAAGCTTGGAATTGTCTCAAATTTGGCAGTCTGATTTGAAACGACATTTTGGCGACACGTTTAGGAAAAGCTCGAAATTGTCTCAAATTTGGCAGTCTGATTAGAAATCGCCATTACCAATCAGACTACAAAATTTGAGACAATTTTGAACTCATTCCAAAAGTGTCTCCAAAATGCTATTTCCACTAAGGCTGGCAAATTTGTGACAATTTCGAGCTCAATCCAAAAGTGTCGCAAAAATTCCCCTTACGATCAGACTACCAAATTTAAGAAAATTCCGAGCTCATCCCAAAAATGTCGCTAAAATGTAATTTCTGGTCAGACTGCCAAATTTGAGACAATTATGAGCTGGTAAAAAACGCGTTGTGAAAACTTCGCTTCAGATCAGAGTGCCAAATTTGAGACAATTCCAAGCTCGTTCCAAAAGTGTCACCAAAATGCCGTTTTCGATCAGACTGCCAAATATGAAACAATTCCGAGCTTGGCCCAAAAGTGTCGCAAAAATACCGTTTCCAATTAGACAGCCAAATTTTAGATAATTCCAAACTCGTCACAAAAGTGTCTCCAAATTGTTGTTTTCGATCGAACTGCCAAATTTGAGACAATTTCGAGTAGGTGCCAAAACTGTCGTGAAGACGCCATTTTTTATTAGACAGCCAAATTTGAGACATTTCCGGGCTTGTCCCAAAAGTGTTGCCAGAATGCCGTTTCCGTTAAGAATGCTAAATTTGAGGAAATTCTGAGCTCCTCCCAAACGTATCGCCAAAATGCCGTTTCCGATGAAACTGCCAAATTTGAGACAATTCGGATCACATCCCAAAAGTGTCTCTAAAATGCCATTTTTTATTAGACTGCTAAATTTTAGACAATTCCGATCTCATCCCAAATGTGTCGCTTAAATGCCGTTTCCCATTAGACTGCCAAATTTGAGACAATTTTGAATTCGTCCCAAAAGTGTCGCTAAAACGCCCTTTCCGATCATATTGCTAAATTTAAGACAATTTTGACCTGGTACCAAAAGTGTCGTGAAAAACACCATTTCCAATCTGACTGCCAAATTTCAAACGATTCAGAGCACGTTCCAAAAGTGTCGCCAAAATACCGTTTTTGATAAAACTATCGAATTTGAGACAATTTTTAGTTGGCCCGAAAAGTGTCTACAAAACACCGTTTCCGTTCAGACTACCAAATTTGAGATAATTTCAAGTTCGTTCTAAAAGTGTCGCCAAAAACACCCTTTTTTATCAGACTACTAATTTTGAGATATTTTTGAGTTCGTCCCAAAAGTATTGCCAAAATATCGTTTTCGATAAGACTGCCAAATTTTAGACAATTCCAAGCTCGTCAGAAAAGTGTCGTGAAAATGCGTTTTCTATCAACCAACCAAATTTGAGACAATTTCGAGCTGGTCCAAACAGTGTCACCAAAATGCTGTTTCAGATCAAACTGCCAAATTTGAGAGAATTTTGATCTCGTTCCAAAAATGTCGCCAAAACAACCCTTTTGTTTAGACTGCCAAATCTGAGACAATTCCGACCTCGGCCCAAACGTGTTGCCAAAATGTCGTTTTCGATCAAACTGACAAATTTGAGACAATTCCGATCTCGTCCCAAAAGTGTCTCTAAAATGCCATTTTCAATCATACTTCAAAATTTGAGACAATTTCGAGTTCATCCCAAAAGTGTCACTACAATGCCATTTCAGAATGGATTGCCAAATTTAGACAATTCTGAGCTCCTCCTCAGAGTTTCGATAAAATGTCATTTTTGATCAGTCTCCCAAATTTGAGACAATTCTGAGCTCGTCCTAAAAGCGTCGCGAAAATATCATTTTCAATTAGATTGCCAAATTTAAGACAATTCCGAGCTCGTCCCAAAAGTGTCAGTAAATGCCTTTTTAGATCAGACCCCCAAATTTGAGAAAATTCCAAGCTCACCCCAAAAGTGTCGCAAAAATGTCATTTTTTATCGGACTACCAACTTTGAGACAATTCCGAGCTCATCCCAAAAGTGTCGCAAAAATACCATTTCTGGTCAAACTGCTAACTTTGAGACAATTCTGACCTCATCCCAAACTGTAGCCAAAATGCCATTTCTGTTTAGATGGCCAAATTTGAGACAATTTCGAGCATGTCCCTAAAGTTTCGCAAAAACGTCATTTTTCATCAGACTGCAAAATTTGGGACAATTCCGAGCTCGTCCTTAAAGTGCCGCCAAATTGCCATTTTTTATCAAAGTGACAAATTTGAGACAATTAAGAACTCATCCTAAAAGTGTTGCGAAAATGCTGTTTCCAATGAAACTCCCAAATTTGAGTCAATTCTGAGCTCATCCTAAAAGTATCGCAAAAACGACGTTTCCTATCAGACTACAAAATTTGAGACAATTCCGAACTCATCCCAAAAGTGTCTCCAAAATGCAATTTCTGTTAGACTACAAAATTTGAGACAATTCTGAGCTCATCCCAAAAATGTTGCCAAGACGACCTTGCCGATCAAACTGCCAAATTTGAGAAAATTCCAAACTCGTCCGAAAAGTGTCGCCAAAATTTAATTTCTGATAAGATTGCCAAGTTTGAGACAATTTCGAGGTGGCCCTAAAAGTGTCACAAAAACTCTATTTCAGTTCAGACTTCTAATTTTGAGATAATTCTGAGCTCGTCCCAAAATTGTTACTAAAACACCGTTTTCGATTAGACTGCAAAATTCGAGATAATTTTGAGCACCTCTCAATCGTGTCGCCCAAATGCCATTTTAGATCAGACTACCAAATTGAAGATAATTCCATGCTCGTCCCAAAAGTGTCACCAAAACGCTGTTTCTGATCAGACTACCAAATTTAACAAAATTCGAGCTCATCTTAAAAAGGGGTCCCCAAAATGTCATTTTCGATCAAATAGCCAAAATAGAGATAATTCTGAGCTCGTCTACCAAAATGCCATTTCCAATCAGACAGCCAAATTTAAAGACAATTCAGAACTCGTTCAAAAGTGTCGCCAAAACAACGTTTCCGATCAGACAACTAGATTTGAGACGATTTTGAATTCGTTCCAAAATTGTTGCCAAAAGGACATTTCCTATCAGATTACCAAATTTGAGACAATTTTGAGCTAGTCCCACAAGTGTCACAAAAACGTCATTTCAGATCAGACTAAGAAATTTGAGACAATTCCAAGCTCATCCCAAAATTGTCGCCAAAACAACATTTACGATCAGACTGCCAAATTAGAAACAATTTTGAGCTCCTCATAAACGTGTCATGAAAACGCTATTTCTGATCAGACTGCCAAAATTTAGACAATTCCGAGCTCATCCAAAAGTGTTGCCAAAACGTCGTTTCCGATCAGACTTCCAAATTTGGGGCAATTCTGAGCTCCTCCACAACGTATTGCCGAAATACCATTTCCGATCAGACTACCAAATTTGACACAATTCTGATCTCATCCCAAAATTGCGACTAAAATGCTATTTTCTGATGAGACTGCTAAATTTCAGACAATTCCAATCTCATCCCAAAAGTGTCGCTCAAATGTCGTTTCCCATCAGACTGCCAAATTTGAGACAATTCAGAGCGCATAAAAAAAGTGTCGCTAAAACAGCTTTTCCAATCAGACTGCTAAATTTGAGACAATTCCGAGCTAATACCAAAAGTGTCGCGAAAACGCTGTTTCCGATCAGACGGCCAAATTTTAGACAATTTTGACCTCGTGCCAAAACTGTATTCAAAATGTCGTTTTCGATCAGATAGCCAAATTTGTGACAATTTTGAGTTGGCCCCAAAAGGTCTCCAAAATGCCATTTCCGTTCAAACTACCAAATTTGATATAATTCCAAGCTCCTTTTGAAACTGTCGCCAAAATGCCATTTTTTATCAGACTACCAAATTTGAGACAATTTGGAGCTCGTCCCAAAAGTTTTGCCAAAACACAGTTTTAGAACAAACTGACAAATTTGAGACAATTCCATGCTCGTCCCAAAAGTGTTGCAAAAATGCGTTTTCAATCAGCCTGCCAAAGTTGAGACAACTTAGAGCTGGTCCTAACAGTACTGCCAAAACGCCATTTAGAATCAAACTGCCAAATTTGAGACAATTCCGAACTCGTTCCAAAAGTGCAGCCAAAAGACCGTTTCCAATCAGGCTGCCAAATCTAAGACAATTCCGAGCTTGACCGAAATATATTGCCAAAATGCCGTTTCTAATCAAATAGCCAAATTTGAGAAAATTTTGAGTTCGTCCCAAAAGTGTCGATAAAATTTCATATTCGATCAGTCTCCCAAATTTGAGATAATCCCGAGCTCATCCTAAAAGTGTTGTGAAAATGCCGTTTTCGATCAGACTACGAAATTTCAGAGAATTTCGAGCTCGTCCCAAAAGTGTCGCCAAAATGCCGTTTCTAATCAGACTGCCAAATTTGAGGCAATTTCAAGCTTGTCCCAAATGTGTCGATATATTGGCATTTTTTATCAAACTCCTAAATTTCAAACAATTCTCAGCTCGTTCCAAAAGTGTCGCAAAAATTCTGTTTCAGATCAGACAGCCAAATTTTAGACAATTTTGAGCACATCACAAAAGTGTCGCCAAAATGCCGTTTCTAATCAGACTACCAAATATGAGACATTCCGACCTCGTCCCAAAGTTGTAGCCAAAATTCCTTTTCCGTTCATACTACCAAATTTGAGACAATTTCGAGCAAGTCCCAAAAGTTTTGCGAAAAACCATTTCAGATCTGACTGTCTAATTTAAGACAATTCCTAGCTCGTCCTAAAAGTGTCGCCAAAATGCCGTTTCCGATCAGACCACCAAATTTGAGACAATTAAGAACTCGTCCCAAAAGTGGCACCAAAATGCTGTTTACAATCAGACTCAAAAATTTGAGACAATTCCGACCAAGAACTCGTGCCAAAATTGTCACCAAAACAACGTTTCCAATCAGACTGCCAAATTTGAAACAATTCTGAGCTCCTCACAAACATGTCACCAAAATGCCGTTTCCGATTAGACTTCCAAATTTGAGACAATTTCGACCTCATTCCAAAAGTGTAGCGAAAATGTCATTTTTGATCAGACTGTTAAATTTTAAATAATTACGAGCTAGTTCAAAAAGTTTCACCAAAACGCCATTTCTGATGAGACTTGCAATTTTGAGACAATTCTGAGCTCCAGCAAAATGTGTCGCCAAAATGCTGTTTCCGATCAAACTACCAAATTTGAGACAATTCTGATCTTGTCACAAAAGTGTCGCCAAAATGCTATTTCCTACTAGACTTCCAAATTTGAGACAATTTCGAGCTTATCCCAAAAGTGTCCCAACAAAGCCATTTCCAATCAGAATACAAAATTTGAGACAATTTTCAACTCATCCCAAAAGTTTCTCCAAAACACAATATCCATTAGAGTTCAAAATTTGAGACAATTCCAAACTCATCCCAAATGTGACGCCAAGACGCCCTTATCGATCAGATTGCCAAATTTGACACAATTCCGAACTTGCACCAAAGGAATCGCCAAAATGTCATTTCTGATCAGACTAAAAAATTTGAGAGAATTTCGAGCTGGTCCTAAAAGTGTCATGAAAACTACGTTTCAGATCAAACTGTCAAATTTGAGACAATTCCGGGCGCGTCCCAAAAGTGTTACCAAAACGCTATTTCTGATCAGATTGCCAAATTTGAGACAATTCGTGCTTGTCCTAAAAGGGAGGTCACAAAAATGTCGTTTCCAATCAGACTGCCAAAATAGAGATAATTCCAAGATCGTTCCAAAAGTGCCACCAAAATGTGGTTTCCGATCAAACTGCTAAATTTCAAACAATATTAAACTCGTTTCAAAAGTGTCGCTAAAATACCGTTTTAGATCAGATTGCCAAATTTGAGACAATTCCGAGCTCCTGCCAAAATTGTCTCCAAAACCCCATTTCTGATTACACTGCCAAATTTTAAACAATTCCAAGCTCCACCAAATGTGTTGCCAAATTGTCATTTCCACTCAGACTACCAAATTTGAGACAATTTCGATCTCATACAAAAAGTGTCATGAAAATACCATTTCTGATCAGATTCTCAAATTTGAGACAATTTCGAGCTTGTCCTAAAAGTGTTGCCAAAATGCCGTTTCCGATCTGACTTCCAAATTTGAGACAATTCTCAGCTCGTCCCAAACGTGTCACGAAAGTGCCATTTTCGATCAGATAGCCAAATTTTACACAATTTCGATCTTGTCCCAAAAGTGTCTCTAAAATGCCGTTTCTGATCAGACTGCCAAATTTGAGACAATTTCGAGTTCGTCCAAAAATTGTCGATAAAATTTCATTTCCGATCAGTCTCCCAAATTTGAGACAATTCTGAGCTCGTCCCAAAAGTGTTTTGAAAATGTAGTTTCCAATCATACTACCAAATTTGAGACAATTCTGAGCTCGTCCCAAAAGTGTTTTGAAAATGTAGTTTCCAATCATACTACCAAATTTGAGACAATTCTGAGCTCGTCCCAAAAGCGTCACGAAAATTCCATTTCTGATCAAACAGCCTAATTCGACACAATTTTGAGTTGGACCTAAAAGTGTCACGAAAACTCTGTTTCATATTAGACTGCCAAATTTTAGAAAATTCCAGGCTCGTCCCAAAAGCGTCGCCAAAACACCATTTTTTATCAGACTTCCAAATTTGGGACAATTTTGAGCTCCTTCCAAACTTGTCGCAAAATGTTATTTCAGATTCGACTGCCAAATTTGAGACAATTCCATGCTCGACCCAAAAGTGTTGCCAAAATGCTGTTTCTAATCAAACTGCCAAATTTGAGACAATTCCGATCTCATCCCGAAAGCGTTGAGAAAATGCCGTTTCTTATCAGACAATTTTGAGCAGGTTCTAAAAGTGTCACGAAAACTGTATTTTAGATCAGACTACTAAATTTGAGATAATTCTGAGCTTGTCCCAAAAGCACCGTTAAAACAACGTTTTTTTATCAGACTGCCAAATTTGAGACAAATTTGAGCTCCCGTCAAACATGTTGGCAAAATGCCGTTTCAAATCTGACTGCCAAAACTGAGACAATTTGAGCTCTTCTTAAAAAGGGTTCCAATTAGATTGCAAAAATAGAGAAAATTCTGAGATCATCCAAAAAATGTTGCCAAAATGTCATTTCCGATCAAACTGCCAAATTCGAGACAATTCAAAGCTCGTCTCAAAAGTGTCGCCGAAACACCGTTTTCGATCAAACTGCTAGATTTGAGATAATTTAGAATTCTATCAAAAATTGTCTCCAAAATATCATTTTCGATCAAACTGCCAAATTTGAGACAATTTCGAGTTGGTCCCAAAAGTGTCAAGAAAATGTCGTTTCAAATCAAACTGCCAAATTTGCGACAATTCTAAGCTCGTCCAAAAATTATTGCCAAAATACGGTTTCCGATCAGATTCCCAAAAGTTGTCGCCAAAACGCCATTTCCGATCAGTCTTCCAAATTTGAGACAATTCCCAGTTTATCCCAAACGTGTCACTAAAAGGCCGTTTTAGATCAGACTGCCCAATTTGAGACAATTCTGTTGTCGTCCCAAAAGTGTCGCTACTATTCCATTTTCGATGAGACTGCTAAATTTGAGATAGTTCTGATCTCGCCCCAAAAGTGTCACAAAAATGGCGTTTCCCACTAGACTGCCAAATTTGAGACAATTCCAAGCTCATTTCATAAGTGTCGCTAAAACACCCTTTCCGATTAGATTGCTTAATTTGGGACAATTGTGAGCTGGTAGCAAAACTGTCGCAAAAATGCCATTTCCGATTAGACTACCAAATTTCAGACAATCCCAACCTCATCCCAAAAGCGTTGCCAAAATGCCGTTTTCGATTAGACTACCAAATTTGAGACCATTTTGAGTTGGCCACAAAAGTATGGCCAAAACGCCATTTCCGTTCAGACAATTTCAAGCTCGACCCAAAAGTGTGGCGAAAATGCCATTTCTGACCAGACTTCAAAATTTGAGACAATTCCGAGCACATCCCAAAAGTGTCGATATAACGACATTCACGATCAGACTGTCGAATTTGAGACAATTCCGAGCCCGTCCCAAAAGTGTCGATATAACGACATTTTTTTTTTTTTATCAAACTCCCAAATTTTAGACAATTCTGAGCTTTCTCAAGGGGGTTTCAAAAATACCATTTTTGTAACAACCCTCACTTTGACTTACTCATGCTTGCATACATTCATGTATAATCTTGTCTTGTTATGTAGTAATTACAAATCTCGTCTTGCCTCGTTTTGCTTAAGTGTTGCTTGCATGGTTTTGTTCCTTGTTTGGTGTGTAGCCGAGGTCATCTTAGCATAGTTCACCTTTGAGCCTTTGCGCTTAGAACTAACTTGGAACCACTTTGGTTGACCTCCATCTTCACCCTGGCATATTGGCCGAGATGTCATTATCTAGGCCGACGTGTTCATCACCATGGCCGAGATGTGTATCATCTAGGCCGAGATGTTTACTCTTGCACTGAGTGATTTTGTTCCTGGATTGGTATGACCTAAACCGAGGTGTGGCACATCTAGGCCAAGGTGTGGCACAGCTTAGTCAAGAGTTGTCCTTCCAAGCCGATGTCTTTGTTACCCCACTTGCCGAAGCTTTGTCCAAGCTGAGATCATTGATAGCCGGAGTGCCCGTGCCGTTTAGCTTGTTGAACACACTTTGTCATTGTTTTGTCTTGTCAATCAGTCACCTTTTTGAGGTAACCCAATCCGGTAGCGCCACGTGTCTGAGCTGAGGGTTAAGACAGCCAGCAGACTTAGAAACATATCATTTTGGTATCAAATCTTACGTTTTAGAGAGAGAGGCTCTAGGAGGAGAAGAAGTAGTTCTTGAGAGAACAGTGACCTTCCAAGTTTGATCTTTGGTACTTGAGCCGTTAGATTCGTGTCTTGAGGTTAGAATCTTAACCTACCTTTGTTGTTCTTATTGATCATCTAACTGCATTGCATGATCAAACCTATTTTGCACGCCATGCATTGGTTTAAAGTTTGGTTTTAGAAACAGAAATGGTGTTCTTGAGTTCTTGATGAAAAGTCTTGTTTTGATCCGAAAGTTTATATCAAGAACCATGTTTTGTGTTTGTTTCCATAAGATCCTCTTGTATGGGTACCCAGGTCCATGTTTTCGAACTCTAAGCATGAAATCTCAAATTTTTGTATTGGCAAGTTGTGATTTTAGCATGCATGTTCTTCGTCTTCCCCATCTTTCTGTTCTTCATGTTCTTCAAAGGGAACCCAGGTTTTCCCGACTTTACTTTTGCATGTGGCCAACGGGACCACACCTCGGCGAAGAGGTGTGGGACCTCCACAAAGACCTGGTTGGTACCCAGTGTGTTTTCATGAGATGAAAAGCAGTGTTTAAACTCCCAGCATGTTTTGCTTTGTTTTTGACTTTGTTTTGGTGAGAGTGCCGGGATCATTTGCATGCATGAAAAGCTGGTTTTGAGAATGTATTTGCCATGTGATTGTAGGTCTTTGATCTTTGCTTTGATCCTACACCCGAAGAACTATGTGAGTGGTATTTTCGATAAAGCTATGTTATAAAGTTTTGATAAAGCATGCTTACTTAGTTTGATAAAGTATTTCTCAAGCATGAATGAATATCCTTGTTTCGTATATCAAGTATAAGTTTTATTTTGATGACTTTCTTGGAAAGTCCCTCGTGCTGGAGGACTCTAAACTTTTGCAGTACAAGTCCCTCGTGCTGGAGGACTCTAAACTTTCGCAGTACTCTCGTGTTAGCAGGCTACGGGCCTTTGTAACACAAGTCCCTTGTGCTAGAGGACTCTAAACTTTCGTAGCACCCTTGCTTGAGACATCTCCCTTGCCACCGACTGCCTTGAGCGGGTGGGTCTTGTCTAATCGATTACAGATCGATGATTCCCTTGTTTTGCCACTGTCGGTTTACCGCGTGGGTTTGTTCGTTCATTGTGTTTTGTTTGATGTTTGTAAGGCTTGGCAGTACCCTTGAAGTTTGAAGGACTTTGATAGATGAATACGGTTCATCCCTTGATTTGTAAAGTTTTGAATATGTTTTGTTTGGAATGGACTTCGGCTATTATTCATGCTAAACCCTTTATTGATTATACCATTCACTGAGTATCCAAGCTCACCCTCTCTATATATATGTAGGTGATGAGTAGGACGTCGGCGACGCCTAGATGTGTCTTTGCAAGCTTGTTTTGGATTTCATTATGTCGGCTTAACTTCTTTCCTTATGTCGGCAATATTGTATTTACGTCGGTAAATCTTGAAAATTATGCTTCTTGGCTTGTAATCATTGTAATTTGTATATGTCGGCTTGAGAAGCCTTTTGATCAAGATTCAACATGTATTTTGTTGATTAACGATAAATTGTAAAGCCATATCTTATCTTGTATGTCATTTCATTTGATCTATGCACTACTCTTATAGACCACCTGTACTTAAAGTTATTGCTTCCGCATTTGTAAGCCCCTATGTATACTCTGTTTGTGTGTGAATTTTGAAAGCTGGCCTTCGGTAATTTCGGATTACCGGCCATCATGGCACCATCCTACTAGGGGCGGGTTGGGGTTGTGACAAAATGGTATCAGAGCACAAGTTCCCTAGTATATGTTATTCACACACTTTGAGTCCTAAAGAGTATAGGATTTCCCTTAGAAGGATGTTAAGATTGCATCATATTGCTTGCTATTTGAACAATGTGCACATCAACTTGGTATGCCTATTTGTTACTTGTCTATGTGTTTATTTGCTTATCTTGTTTTAAAGTTGCACTTTGCATACTCCTAGCAACATGAGGAGAGGTAGACCCCCAGTTGGCCGAGATCAATCCGAGGACAGGTTAGACAAACTGGAGAGGTTAGTTGCAGGTTTGGCCCGCGAATTGAGGCAAACAAGACAACAGTACGCTAGTTCTACTTCGACTCAGGCCAAGCAGACAAACGGCCAAAATGCAGTTCCACCTCCACCCCCTCAGTACCACAAGTGCTTCCACAGCCAGCCTTATATGGGGATGGCATGATAGCTTTGATTAGGGAGTTCAAGAAAATGAAGCCACCGAGATTCCAAGGGGGCATAGAGCCGATGAAAGCTGAATCGTGGGTTTTGGAAATGGAAAAGTTGTTCGAACTCTTCCCCAGCACCGACGCTCAGAAAGTGACACTGGCAGCCTTCACATTAGATGATGACGCTCGCAGATGGTGGATGATGGTTCGAGAAGGCAATCCAGACTTGACCTAGACTTGATTTTTGGAGTTGTTTTACAACAAACACTTCCCCCTAAGTGTTCGAAACCGCAAGGCTACCAAATTTCAAACTTTGACACAAGGCAGCAGGACAGTGGCGGAATATGACCGTGCTTTTACCGAGTTGGCGAGATATGCACCCCACATGGTCAACGACGAATATATGAAGGCAAGAAAGTTTGAGAGTGGGCTTCGTGGACCGATACAAGATTGGGTTAACCTGCACAACATGCCAACTTACGCCAGAGTGTTGGACAAAGCCATCCTAGCTGAAGCTAACTTGAACAAGTACCAGAATTCAGGGGAGAACTAGAGGAAAAGGCAGAACTTTGACAGTCGTCGAGCACAGTTTGGTACAAAGAAGAAAGCAAATATGGATAGCTCAAACAATCCAAGACAGGAAGGTAGTACGAAGCCGACGTGTTCAAGTTGTGGAAAGCCACATTTCGGGGTTTGTCATCGGGCGTCTGGAGCTTGCCACAAATGTGGTGAAATGGGTCATTATGTAAGAGACTGTCCTAAGACAAAGATCGCTAATAACAAGAAAGATGAGAATACCTCGGGTTCCGCCCAGAAAGGTAACGTCAGGAAAGGACAGATGAGGCAGGGCAGTGTTTTTGCACTAGTACCAGGAGACACCCAGAATGCTGAGACAGTGGTGTCAGGTATACTCCCAATTTGTTCTCAAGATGCTTATATATTGATTGATTCGGGTTCTACACATTCGTTTATATCTGCTAAGTTTGCCGAGAAGATTAATAAGAAACTAGAACCCTATGTGAGTGATTTTCTAATCACACTACCCTCCTTAGTGATTCAGTGGTAAAACACAGGCAGAATAGATGGCACCCTGCTGTCTTGCACAGAAACAAAAGGCTTCAGTGGTGGTTCTTCCACCTAGGGGCACTCTGACGATCAAGTCAGTATATCTCTCAAAGATAATCAAGTATTCAACTCACAAGCTTGAGTATAAAAACATACCTTAGACCCATGTGGGTGCCTCCTTTTTATAGCCAATACAATCCTAGTCCCAATAGGAGCCTAACTCCAATGGACTCAGGATTACTACTAATCTGGAACTCCCAGTGAAATTAGGATAAACTCTCTAAGAGTTTTATCTTTACCCAAACTGAAGTCTTCCCCCAATCTAGGACTCCTGTCCTTTATCCGCTTATCCTAGATTCCGATATCTTCAGGGATAACCTCGGCAACTCCGAGATCACCTCGGCATAACTACCACGACACGTGGCACTTCGGCTGACACGTCGGCGTCACCATGCCACATGTTGGTACTCAGAAATATATCCCCACAACTGCCCCCTAAGTTCTATTACCTCGACATTTTGAGGTGATGGAACCTATACTATTAATTCCTTTCAGTACGTCGGCACAGGAACTCTTCAGCCGAGATCATTCTCTTTAAGCTGACATGTCTTCTTCCAAGAACAAGAACTCAAATGAATTCTCCCAGGCGCATGAGCTGTCATGCATCGCTTCTCAACCGTTTTACTTACGCATTTCGTTTCCATTGGCTCATGCTTATGACGCAATTGCAGGCTGTCTTTTATCTGTCTACGCCGTCTGACGTCTGTGTTACTCCAGGCACATTAAATGCCCTGTTTTTGCCACCGTTTTAAGTTTTTGACAAAAACGTTTGCCTCTCTCCTGAGTCTTTTCACTTTTACTTGCTTTTTCTCTCTCTAAAGCTCTTTCTCTTTGAATCTGCCATTGCTTTGAGCTCCAAACTCTGCAACCGTCTTTATTCTTCCATTCCTGCGAAGCTTTTGCCATTGTTACAACTGTTGTCTGTCCTCGGCGAATTTTGTTCTGGCCTTACTTCGTCTGGTAAGCAATTGACCCTTCTTTTCTCAGTTCTTGATCGTTTCTAGAATTTCTTGCTATTACTGTTCTGCTCAAGCATTTAATTTGTGAATCATTCATCTGAATGCGTCTTATTTCATGATTTTGCACATGTCATGAACACTTGCACTGTTTCACCACTGTTCTTGGCCTTCAACCCTTTGTATTCTTCGTGTTTCTGATAGCCCATTTTTGTTCTTGAATCTGAAACTTCATCCTTGTTTTCTGCTTTTTGTATCTTTTCCAGATCTATGCCCTTGATCTTCGTCTTCATAGTTTTAGGTTTGAGATTTGTTTATAGAACCTTCAATTCTTAGGAAAAACTGAAACAAGCCTTACCTGTAATTACCCAGATTTGTAGCCGAGGTTCTTGCAACCCTTCTGAATTAACTCTCTCCTGAAACCTAGCTTTCTATATTTAGATCGACGTCATGGACATGTGGAGACACAGGGTAAACACCCCAACCAAACTCGAATTCTTTAGGAAAGAGTTCTCCATCCCAGATGATGTCCATCTGAGACTGGCTGGGGATGATGACTCTATTATGCCCAAAGATGATACCATGCCTTTTTCCATTGTTGCTTTTGTTGAATGTGGACTTCGACTCCCACTCAATCCCCTTTTTCGTGAAGTTCTTCGTTACTACACTTTGAACCCTATACAACTCACCATCAACTCCTATAGAGTGCTTAATGGTATCACAGCCTTAGCTCGGCAGGAGAATGTTAGGATCACTCTTGCCGACATCCAATACTGTTACACTATGTGCGCCCTTAACCTAAAAAAAAAAGGTTACGTGTATTACCTTAAACCAAGGTCCACTGAATTCAAAATTGTAGCCGACCTCCCAGACTCCAACAAAGGGCTAGAGATAACTATGTCATTGCTTCGGGAAATTGGGAATTTGGTCCAGATGAAGAAGTCCGTCTCTACCCTCTTCCTCGAACAGTTAAAGAGGGCAAGGGTAAGAGCCCAGTGTCAATCATTTAGTTGTTTCTTTTTAAGTCTTCAAAACTTTGCCTATTTTTAATGTCTTGTTCTTCTTGCAGATGTTCGCAAGCCACCAAAGGACTTTCGCCAGTCCTACTTTCTAGTTAAGGATTTGAAGAAGCTCCTAGATTTGCCAATCCATAAGTGCAAAGCTCCACTGGTGCTGAATTTCATTCCAACATACAAATCAACTTTGCCCGACGTCCCAAGGAGGGTGAAAAAGAGCCTTTCTCCACCTACTGCCACAATTCAAGCCGCTTCTTCATCCCGAACAGATCAAGAGTCCACATCTGACCCAACCAATCAGCCTTTCACCTCGGCACCATACTTGGTACCAATTCCTGAAAGAAAACGCCGGCGCAGACTTGTCAAAACTGCCGAGATGGTTCGCCCAAAGCCTGTCGCTCAAGATCTCCTAGCCGACCTCCCAACTGACGTTGATGTTGTGCCGACCCAATCCATGCCCCCACCAAAGCCAAAAAGGACCAAGAAGGCCCAGCCTAAGGCCAAGGCTACTGAGGCTGAGGCTGAGGATGCCTTGCCCATCTCTAAATTGGCTAAAAGTAGCAAATCCCAACCCTCTTCTGGGAAAAGGCAAGCAGAGACCCAGCCATCAGAGTTCTCAAAGTCTAAGAAATCGAGGTCTTCCTCTGCAACGACTTCAAAGTCCAAAGTACCAAACGTCTGCTGGACGCCTGCAATTACTTTGGAGAACAAGCCTGTCCTGGCCAGTGATAGCGCCGACGACAAAAATGTCGGCGTTGCACTCAGTACAGCTCTTCTTCTCCCAGGTGATCTGGAAAAGAATGCTGAAATGAGTGAGTACGAGAATTATGCTTTCATGCTTCAACGCTGCGTGCAACTAAGTGTCTTCACTTGGTAACTTGTTTTTTCCTTATCTCTTTATACATGTAAAATTCTATAATAACATTTTGCTTTGTGGTCTTTCAGGCTGTTCAGCATGCCCATTCCTTCTCCATGCAATCCTTTGAGACTAGGGAGAAGTTAACTGACTTGAAAAATGAGTATTCTGCCCTCCAAAAAATTAACAAGGGTCTTCAAGCAAAAATGAAGAAATTGGAAGATCAGGCCGAGGCTGCCACCAAAGCCCAAACCTTGGCAAGAAAAAGTCGATCTTCTTTGGCTATAAAAAGGTTCTTTGAGCACGTAAAAAGAAGCCGAAGAAAAAATGGCCCAGGCCGAGAAGGAGCTTCAGTAAAGAAGCTAAAATCAAGGAAACTGATGAAAAGGCTTATGCCCAGGGCGTGGCCGACGTTACTGAGGACTACAAGCTTCAAGTCAAGCAGGCATGCAACAGGGGATTCTCCCTTGGTTGGATGTCCTTGATAAAAAAGCTTGATCTCCCTGCTGACTCGCCTTTCCACAACGCCGATGCTATTTCTCTTCCATTTCCTCCTCCTCCACCTCCAAGTCAGACTGAAGAAGAATCTGAATCTGAGTCTAAGTCTGAGGGTGAAGATAAAGATGATGATGATGCTTTAGTAAGGAAGCCCAAGGGTGCCAATGAGACCAAATCTCCTCCTCAGGATGATCAAGTCCTTGACCTGACTAATGAGGAGGATGAGGAGGTTGTTAAGGATGCTATTCCTGAACAAGCATCATCCGACGTTCCTCCAGCCAAAAAAAGTCTTGATGAAATGCTTGCAGAGATTGACGCTGAGATTGAGGCAGAAAAGGTTGCTGACGAGGTTCCACCAGAATCTTCCGAGGTCCCAGCCCTTCCAGCTGTTAATGCTGGAGAATCCTGATTTTTATTTCCTTGTCTTTTATACTTTGTTTTGTTTTTCCGAACAATGTAAGCTTCCTCTTATGGCCGATGTGCCTCTGTTTGTTTCTTTTGAACAATGTATTTCTGGTAGGCCGTAGTGCCTTTTTTGTATACAACTGCAACTGTTTTCCTCTGAATGCTTTAATCTTTAATTTCGCTTGATTGCTTCTATATGGTTCTGTACTTAGAATATTTTGCATACACTCTTTATACTTTTTCCTTCTTTATGACATCTTTTCGGGGTTATATACCTCGGGTATAATAACGACAAACTTTACTATACTGACCTGCAAACTTTTCATAAATTTCAACAAGTGTAAAACATATACTATTCAATGTTGACTTTGCAAACTTTTCTCAAGTTGTAACAAATGTTTAAACAGTAGTCTTCAGTCTAACCTACTTGTAAATTGCAACAAATTTCAACAAGGACTAACATACACAGTAAACTTTTCTCAAGTTATAACAAGTGTTTAAACAATCATTTACTTGTAAATTGCTACAAATTTCAACAAGGGTTTGAACAATATACTTAGCTTTTACCTTAACCTGTAAATTGCTGCAAATTTCAACAGTTGATCACATGTCGGCTTAACTTCAACTTGTAAATTGCTACAAATTTCAACAAGTGTTAAGCAATGATCTTTGGTTTAACCACCCTGTATATTGCTATAAGTCTGTAAGCAACAACATTAGCTTCACTTCGACTTGTAAATTGCTACAAATTTCAACAAGCGAAGAGAAACAGAAATCTCGGCTTAACTTCAACTTGTAAATTGCTACAAATTTCAACAAGTGAAGCTAAGGGACAATCTCAGCTTAACTTCAACTTGTAAATTGCTACAAATTTCAATAAGTGAAGCTCTTGTAAATTGCTACAAATTTCAACAAGTGAAGCTAAGGAACCATCTCAGCTTAACTTCAACTTGTAAATTACTACAAATTTCAACAGTTGAAGCTAAGGAACCATCTCGACTTAACTTCAACTTGTAAATTGCTACAAATTTCAACAAGTGAAGCTAAGGAACCATCTCGGCTTAACTTCAACTTGTAAATTGCTACAAATTTCAACAAGTGAAGCTAAGGAACCATCTCGGCTTAACTTCAACTTGTAAATTGCTACAAATTTCAACAAGTGAAGCTAAGGAACCATCTCAGCTTAACTTCAACTTGTAAATTGCTACAAATTTCAACAAGTGTTAAGCGTCTTTGTCTTCTCTCTACCCCCAATGTGAACCTAAGTTCCACTTGGGTTCTCATTATTCATGTCGCTAAGAAACAACAATATGTATCTTTATCAATCATATGCGTTTGAAGAATTCTAAAAAGATTTTATTAATGACATCGGCCAAAAATAATGAACATCTAATGATAGAAAAATTTCAAATTACAAGTGTTCCAAAGTCTTGGTAATGCTTTTCCCTCATTGTCTTCAAGCCGATAAGCTCCATTGCCTAGTACCGAAGTAATTTTGTAGGGTCCTTCCCAGTTTGGGCCAAGCTTGCCCTCTATGGGATCCTTCTTGTTGCCGACGACTTTTCTCAAGACTAAGTCACTGACTTGAAAATCTCTTGGATTGACCTTCTTGTTGTAAGCTCTGGCAAGCTATTCTTTGGTATATCATGAAATCAATTGCGACCTTCTCTTCGTTCTTCCAAAAGATCCAGATCTCAGGCTAAGAGTATATCATTACTCCCATTCTCAACTCCCTGGGTTCGTATCCCTGGGATGCCGACTTCCAGTGGAATGACTGCTTCTGTGCCATAAGCCATGGCAAATGGGGATTCCCCTGTTGATCTTCTCGGCGTAGTCCGATATGCCCAAAGCACGTTGGGCAATTCGTCTACCCACTTCCTTTTTGCTGCCCGTAGCCTTTTCTTTATTCCATCCAGAGTTACTTTGTTGGACGCTTCTGCTTGCCCATTACTTTGGGAAAAACTTGGTGTTGAAAAGTAATTCTTGATCTTGAATTTCGCGCAAAAGTTCTTGATGAGTTTGCTTTCAAACTGCGTTTCGTTGTCGGCAACGATGGCTCTTGAAATGCCAAATCTGGTGATAATGTTTCTCCATATGAAATTCTTGACGTCCACATCTCGGATTTTGGCAAAAGGCTCTGCCTCTATCCACTTTGTGAAGTAATTTGTTGCTACCAGCAAGTATTTTCTCTGCCCAGTTGCTTGGGGGAGTTGTCCAACGAGATCCATGCCCCATTGGGCAAACGGCCAAGGGCTGGATACTGGATTCAGGTCAGTAGCTGGCTGATGGATCAAAGGTGCAAACCTTTAGCATTGTTTGTACTTCTTCACGTATGCTTCTGCATCTTTTTGCATGTAGGGCCACCAGTACCCTTGGGTAATGGCCCTGTGGGCTAGTGATCTGCCCCCAGCGTGGCTTCCACAAATTCCTTCATGAATTTCATATAAAAAATCTTCAACCTACAAAGGGTGTACGCACCTTAAAAGGGGTCCAGTATAGGACCTTCTGTAGAGATGTCCGTCCGCAGTCAGACTGAATCTTGCCGACTTCAATCTGACTTTGTGTGCCTCCTTGCGGTCTTCTAGCAGCTTTCCCTCTTTCAGGAATGCAACAATTGCATCCATCCAGCTTGGCCTCATGTCCACACACATTGCTTCCTGCTTTGTGTTCTGTGGTTCTATGCTCAGGCCCGACATATAGTCAATCATAATTGTTCTTGTTTTTCCAATCTGGATTGAACTTGCTAGGTTGGCCAACGCGTCGGCGTGGCTATTATCATCTCGGCTTACTTGGAAAAGTCGGCAGTTCTGAAATTGGGCTGCCAATCTGATGACCTCTTTTGCATATGCCGACATCCTCTCATCTCTAGCTGCAAATTCTCCTATTGACTGGTTAACAATTAACTGTGAATCACAAAAAACTATTACCTCATCTGCTTCTGCTGTTGCTGCCAGTTTTAGTCCTGCAATTAATGCTTCGTATTCGGCTTCATTGTTTGAGGCTTTAAACCCCAAACGGATGGACTATTCTATTATTTCCCCATCTAGGGATATCAGTAGCACTCTTGCCCCCGCTCCTTGTCGATTTGAACTTCCATCGACAAACAATCTGAAGGAGTCACCGATGTAGATGCTGTAGGGTCTGAGTTTGTCCTTCCTTTGCTCTTTTGCCTTTGGCTGGGATTCTCCTGGCTTGCTGGGACCTCGTTCATCTTGGCTCAACGGAGCCCGATGTTCGATGGATTTAGGCGTGAATTCTGCCACGAAGTCGGCCAAAACTTGGCCTTTTATTGCTGTTCTGGGCCTGAACTTTAGGTCATACTGGCCCAAGGCCACTGCCCATCTTACTATTCTTCCGGTTAAGTCTCCTTGTTGCAACAAGGACTTCAGTGGGTGCTCTGTTATTACCACAATCTTGTGCGCCTGGAAGTAATGGTTTAATTTCTTTGAGGCCATTACCAAGGCCAACATTAATTTTTCCAGTGGTAGATACCTTGTTTCAGCGTTGGCCAAGGTTTTACTTACATAATAGACATCCTTATGTTCTCTTTGTTCTTCTCGGATCAGCACTGCACTTACTGCGTGTTCTGACACGGCTAAGTACAAAAATAACTCCTCCCCAGGTTCAAGTGTTGAGAGGACTGAAGCCATGGTCAGATATTTCTTTAGGTCGGCCAAAGCGGCCTCACATTCTTCAGTCCACAGGAAGTCTGCGGTATTTTTCACCAGGTTGAAGAAGGGTTTACACTTGTCTGAGCTTCGGCTTATGAACCTGTTTAGGGCTGCGGCCCTTCCAGTAAGCATTTGTACCTGTTTTGCCGACATTGGACTCTGTAGATCTAGGATGGCCTTGATCTGATCTGGGCTGGCCTCTATTCCCCTTCTTGTTACCAGGTACCCCAGAAACTTACCAGATCCAACCCCAAACGCGCACTTTGATGCGTTGAGTCGGAGCCAATATGTTTTAAGTATCTCAAATACCTTTTTTAGGTCGACTCTTAGGCTCCTTGGTCTTCACGACCATGTCATCGATGTAAACTTCTACTGTTTGGCCAATCAAGTGCTTGAACATTTTGGTTACCAGCCTTTGGTAGGTTGTTTTCAGCCAAATTTCAAAAGGCATCACTCAGAATAAAGACAGCCTTTTGGGGAAATAAACGTTGTTTTCTCTTCGTCTGGGGGGTACATGGCTATCTGGTGGTAACCCCTATAAGCATCCAGGAAGCTTATCCTTCCATATCCAGATGTGGCATCCACCAGCTGGTCAATTTTGGGCAGTGGGAAGCTGTCTTTGGGACAGGCTTTGTTCAGGCTTGTAAAATCTACGCAGACCCTCCATTTACCATTTTTCTTCTTTACTACCACAGTGTTTGATAGCCATGTCGGATAATTGACTTCTCTGATGGCCCTGGCCTCTAGAAGTCTGTCTACTTCCTTCTCCACTGCTTCGATGTGCATTAACGTCGGTCTTCTGGCTCGTTGTATTACAAGTTTGGCCAACCTGTCAACGTTCAATCTGTGACATGTGACCTCGGGGTCAATGCCAGGCATTTCGTAGGGTGTCCAGGCGAACACCTCTATGTTTGCTCTCAAAAAGGCTTCCAGTTCCTTTTCTTCTTCTTCGGCTAAGCCTGAGCCGAGAAGAAAGAAGCGCTGTTCGTCGTCCTCCTGGACGAGGATTTTCTTTAGTGTTTCCTCACTCTTCTCAGCCGGCTCCTTACCGACATCATCTAGGACCTCCATGTCCTCATCTTCAATCTCTGCCTTCCCTGGTTCTTGTATGTTGCAGGTTGTTTTCATTGCCGCCATGGAGCAATTTTTTGCCTGCAGTTGATCTCCTCTAACTTCTTCAATCCCATGTTCTGTTGGGAACCGCAATAGTTGATGCAACGTTGAGGGAACTGCCCCCATTGCATGCAACCATGGCCTTCCCAAGATGATGTTGTATGGTGAAGGTGTGTCAATTACATGGAACTCTGTCATGATCTTCTTAGTGCCAGCCTGTACCTCTAAATTTGTAGCGCCCAGTGGCCACGTTAGAGTCCCATTGAAGCCGACCATCGGGCCGTTTGATTGTTCCATGTCGTCTGGGTGAAGGCCCAGCTCCTTGTAACATCTAACATACATGATGTCACAAAAGCTGCCATGATCTATCAAGATGCGTTTTACTTGGCACTCCCTAACCTGGAGGGATACTACCAAGGCATCATTGTGCAGATACTGGACCATCTCTAGGTCAGCTTCGGTGAATGCTATCATTGGTCCTTGGCACTCTTCAGGCCGAGGTCTTTTTTGTCCTACCTGGTTCACATGCTGTAGGTGCTTTATTCTTTGGGTTTCCCCCCGAATGTCGTTTTCGTTCACCTTTGAGTGGATTACATTGACCACCCTAGGTTCCCTTCCCCGAGGTTGCTGTGGGGCAGGTGGGGCTGCTGGTACTTGAGGCAATCTTTCCTGTTCTTCTCTTGTCCTTGCTTCGTTGACAAGGTCCCTCAGATGGCCTTGCCTTACTAAGTCCTCCAAGTATGCTTTTAGGGCTCTGCAACCCTGAGTTGGGTGCCCTTCTTCGTTGTGGTAAGCGCAACGCCTACCAAGGTTCCTACCCATGTATTCCCCTGGGGCCTTTGCTAGTGCCCTGAAATAGGGTTGGTTTCGAATTTGATCCAGAACTTTGTGGCCCGAAATTCAAAACACAGTCGTCACTGCTTGTTTGCCCCTCAATTCTATCTCTGCTTTGCTAAATCCGTTATTACTTCAGCTTCACTTCGGCGACCCGTTCCCTTTTTCCTGTTTTACTTCCTTATTCCCCGATGTATCCTCCTCGGCTCTGGCATACTTCTCGATTCTTGCCATGAGCTCTTCCATACTCTTTGGCAATGTCTTTGCCAAAGATTTCCGCAGTGAACAATCGTCTTTCAGGCCGTTCTTGAAAGACATGAATGCTACTTCCTGGTTGCATTTAGGTATTCAATTGAACACCTCGTAGTATCTTTTTGCATAGGCCCTAAGGCCTTCATCCTTGCTGATCTTCAGGGCCATTAGTGCGTCTACCCTTAATGGCTGCAGTTTATTTGTCACGAACCTGGCCACAAACATCTCGGCCAGGCCTTCCCAGGTCTTCACGCTTCCCTTTGGCAATTTGTGGGACCAATCTGATGCAATCTCCCCAAAGGACGAGTGGAACACTTTGCAGAACAACGGCTCGTTCCCACTGTATAACGCCATTGAATTCAAAAATAGTCCAACGTGGAAGTTAGGGTCTAACTGACCATCGTATATTTGAAACCTCGGCATGCTGAATCTCTTTGGTGCCTCAAATTTGTCCAGCTCTACCGAAAATGGTGTCCTCGACTTGACGGGTGACGTAACCTCGGCTTCGGCATTCTGTTCCTTCCTCTTGAGGTAATTTCTCAAGTCTTCTTTACTTCTTCCCGGGGCTCGACTATCTTTTGACTTCAGCCTCTTTGGCACACTACTCTCGGCCTCGTGGTGTGCCCGTTTTGATCTTTCTCCATGGTTTGTGTCAAAGCAGAGCACTTGCCTTTGGACATGCTGATGTTCTTTGGGCTATGGGTCCTTCGTGTGATATGTCCTCTGGGATTTCTCTTGTCTCTGCTCTTCTCGTCTGACTTCCCCGGAAGGCGGGTGGGAGTGCCTTGCGCTCCTGCTGTGTTGAGTTGCTTCGGGAATTGTTTTCCTTCCTCCCTTCTGAGTATTAACTGCTGGAATTGGCGTGTCCTGCAGCGGGTATGGTGGCTACATGACGTTGTTTTGCATCATCAAGTTGACGACCGACTGCAGGTCTACCAACTTGTCTGCTAATTCTTTTACTTCCTCATCCCTCCATAGGCACCTGTCCCTCTATACCTGGAGGTTATCTTCATTGTAGTATCTATCCTGATCTGTCTTCTTTGAATTGTCGCCCTCCTAGCTGACGTTTTTTCCTTCGTGACCCTGGTCACGGGCATCTTCGTTGTGGTTGTCTCTTTCCATGTCAAGGTCGATAAGCCTGCCACTCCCTGCGAGAGAGTCATCCCCAACCTTTTCTTGATGTGCGTTACTGGCCATCTATTCGTCTTTCTTTCCCACAGACAGCGCCAAATTGTGTGAGTGATTTTCTTATCACACTGCCCTCCTTAGTGATTCAGCGGTAAAACACAGGTAGAATAGATGGCACCTCAGTCTCGCAGAAAGAAAAAGGCTCGTGTGGTTCTTCCACCTGGGGGCACTCCGACGATCAAGTCAGTATATCTCTCAAAGATAATCAAGTATTCAACTCACAAGCTTGAGTATAAAAACATACCTTAGACCCATGTGGGTGCCTCCCTTTTATAGCCAATACAATCCTAGTCCCAATAGGAGCCTAACTCCAATGGACTCAGGATTACTGCTAATCTGGAACTCTCAGTGAAATTAGGATAAACTCTCTAAGAGTTTTATCTTTACCCAAACTGAAGTCTTCCCCCAATCTAGGACTCATGTCCTTTATCCGCTTATCCCAGATTCCGATATCTTCGGGGATAACCTCGGCAACTCCGAGATCACCTCGGCATAACTACCACGACACGTGGCACTTCGGCTGACACGTCGGCATCACCATGCCACGTGTTGGTACTCAGAAATATATCCCCACAAACCCCTTGATTATATGTTATCTGTGTCTACTCCATCTGGGAGGCCTATGATTGTTGCATTCATTTACAGAGCCTGTGTTATTGTAATCGAGAATGTTGAACTATTAGTTGATTTGATGCCGTTAGACATAACTCATTTCGATGCCATATTGGGAATGGATTGCTTAGAAGCAAATCACGTATCCATAAATTGTGCTTCTAAAAGTGTCACGTTCAAACCCCCAAACCTAGCCGATATTACGTTTCAGGGTAAGGGAGTGGTGTCCCCATCTTACTTGATCTCATCTATGAGAGCTTATAAGTTGATCCAAAAAGGGTGTCAGGGTTATTTGTGTAGTATACTAAGTAATCTGAATGGAAATGTTGGGTTAGCCGACGTCCCTGTTGTTAATGAATTTTCCGATGTCTTTCCGGATGATTTGCCTGGCCATTTGGTTGATAGAGAAGTGGAATTCACTGTTGATGTTGTGCCTGGAACCCAGCGTATCTCTAAAACACCCTATAGAATGGCCCCCGCCGAGCTTAAGGAATTGAAACTACAACTACAAGAGCTATTGGATAAGGGCTTTGTTAGACCAAGTGCTTCACCTTGGGGAACCCCCGTCTTGTTTGTTAAGAAGAAGGACGGTACACTTTGTCTTTGTATTGACTACCGAGAGTTAAACAGAGTAACCATTAAGAATAAGTATCCATTGCCAAGGATAGATGATTTGTTCGATCACTTGCAAGGAGCACGAGTCTTTTCTAAGATTGATCTCAGATCGGGCTACCATCAGCTTAAGGTTAAAGCTGAGGATGTGGACAAAACGGCTTTCCGAACTAGATATGGCCACTATGAATTTTTAGTAATGCCTTTTGGAGTGACCAATGCCCCTACCGCGTTTATGGATTTGATGAACAGAGTCTTTAAACCATATTTAGATGAGTTTATAGTTGTCTTCATTGACGATATATTGATTTACTCTAAGAGTAAAGCTGAGCATGAGGATCATTTGAGACTAGCCCTACAAATTTTGAGGGATCGGAAATTGTACGCTAAGTTCATCAAGTATGAGTTTTGGCTTTCTACGATTTCATTTTTGGGCCATGTGATTAATGAAGAGGGTATTTCTGTTGATCCTAACAAAATTGAAGCTGTGGTAAATTGGCCGAGACCGACTAATGTGTCCGAGGTTCATAGTTTTCTGGGTTTGGCAGGTTATTACCGAAAGTTTGTGAAGGATTTCTCAAGGACTGCAATTCCGTTGACACAATTGACCAAGAAGGGAGCGGCGTTTGAATGGATCGAAGATCGGGAATCAGCCTTCTAGGAGTTGAAGACGAGGTTAGTCACAGCACCAGTTCTTGTACTTCCATCAGGTAATGCAGAGTTCCATATCTATAGTGATGCTTCGCATAAGGGTTTGGGTTGTGTATTAATGCAAGGGGGTAAAGTCATAGCATATGCATCCCGTCAGTTAAAACCTCATGAAGGGAACTATCCTACCCACGATCTAGAACTAGCAGCCGTGGTGTTTGCTTTGAAGATTTGGCGTCATTACTTGTATGGAGCTTCTTGTCAAACTTTTACTGATCACAAGAGCCTAAAGTACTTATTTACTCAGAAAGAATTGAACATGAGGCAGAGAAGATGGCTTGAGTTATTGAAGGACTACGATATGCAAATTCAGTATCACCCAAGAAAGGCTAACACCGTAGCTGACGCTTTGAGCAGAAAATCAGTTGGAAGTTTGGCATGTTTGACCATGATTTCAGTGGAACCGACTATTGTTGAGGAAGTAAAGGCAAGACAGATGGAGGACGAATTCTTCAAGAAGGTAGCTGAAGAGTTTGTTACAAAGCCAAGATCAGGGTACACCATCGAAAATCAAGTGCTTAAGTTTGAAGGAAGACTATGTGTGGCCGACGTCCCAGAGTTAAAAAGGAGAATTTTGTGGGAAGCTCATGGTTCCAAGTTTACTGTTCATCCAGGAAATACCAAGATGTATCAGGATGTGAAACAAACGTTTTGGTGGCCGAATATGAAAAGAGAAATAGCCGAGTTCGTGTCCCAGTGTTTGCATTGTCAACAAGTGAAGGTAGAACATCAAAGGCCAGCAGGACTTCTACAACCTTTGCCGATTCTTGAGTGGAAATGGGAACACATCTCCATGGATTTTGTGATTGGTCTGCCAAAAACACAAAAAGGTATGGATTCGATTTGGGTTGTTATTGATAAGTTAACTAAGTCGGCACACTTCTTGCCTGTTAAGACTACCTTCAACGCCGATCAACTTGCCTTGTTATATGTGAGCGAGATTATTAGACTTCATGGAGTGCCGATGTCAATTGTGTCAGACCGAGATCCGAAGTTTGTTTCTAGATTTTGGCAGAGTCTACAAAGAGCTTTTGGAGCTGAGTTGAGGTTTAGCATAGCTTTTCACCCCCAGACTGATGGGCAAACAGAAAGGACAATTCAGACACTTGAAGATATGCTTAGATTATGTGTTTTGGACTTCCAAGGAAGATGGGGAATGCATTTACCCTTAGTAGAATTCGCTTACAACAATAGTTATCAAGCTAGCATTGGCATGGCGCCATATGAAGTTTTGTATGGAAGAAAGTGCAAGTCGCCGATATGTTGGACCGAGGTTGGAGACAAAGCTCTGCTTGGTCTCGAGTTAATTCAAGTAACAACGGAGAAGATTAAACTTATTCAACAGAGGATTAAAACTGCTCAAAGTCGACAGAAGAGCTACGCCGACCAGAGAAGGAATGAGTTAGAATTCGGAGTTGGGGATCACGTATTCCTGAAGGTTTCGCCGATGAAGGGAGTTTATAGATTTGGGAAGAAAGGTAAGCTAGCACCCCGGTATATTGGGCCATTTGAAATCCTTGACAAGGTGAACTTCGTTGCCTACAGACTTGCTTTGCCACTAGAATTGAGCCAAGTTCATAATGTGTTTCATATCTCGATGTTGAGGAGGTATATTCGGGATCCACTGCATGTGATCAACTACTTCGGGATGGTAGTTAACGAGGATTTAGGCTATGGAGAGAAGCCAATACGTATTATCGATAGGCAGGTAAGGTAGTTGAGAAACAAATCAATACCAATGGTAAAGATTGAATGGAAGGAGCATTATGGCAAGGATGCTACATGGGAAATGGAGGAAGAAATGAAAATTCGGCATCCATAATTGTTTTTGGAACAAGGTAACCTAAGTTTGGGGACCAAACTTCTTTAAGGGGGGTAGGATGTAACAACCCTCACTTTGACTTACTCATGCTTGCATACATTCATGTATAATCTTGTCATGTTATGTAGTAATTACAAATCTCGTCTTGCCTCATTTTTCTTAAGTGTTGCTTGCACGGTTTTGTTCCTTGTTTGGTGTGTAGCCGAGGTCATCTTAGCATAGTTCACCTTTGAGCCTTTGCGCCTAGAACTCACTTGGAACCATTTTGGTTGACCTCCATCTCCACCCTAGCATATTGACCAAGATGTCATTATCTAGGCCGAGGTGTTCATCACCATGGCCGAGATGTGTATCACCTAGGCCGAGATGTTTACTCTTGCACTAAGTGATTTTGTTCCTAGATTGGTATGACTTAGACTGAGGTGTGGCACATCTAGGCCAAGGTGTGGCACAGCTTAGTCAAGAGTTGTCCTTCCAAGCCGATGTCTTTGTTACCCCACTTGCTGAAGCTTTGTCCTAGCCGAGATCATTGATAGCCGGAGTGCCCGTGCCGTTTAGCTTGTTGAACACACTTTGTCATTGTTTTGTCTTGTCAATCAGTCACCTTTTTGAGGTAACCCAATCCGGTAGCGCCACGTGTCCGAGCTGAGGGTTAAGACAGCCGGCAGACTTAGAAACATATCATTTTTGTGTCAAATCTTACCTTTTAGAGAGAGAGGCTCTAGGAGGAGAAGAAGAAGTTCTTGAGAGAACAGTGACCTTCCAAGTTTGATCTTTGGTACTTGAGCCGTTAGATTCGTGTCTTGAGGTTAGAATCTTAACCTACCTTTGTTGTTCTTATTGATCATCTAACTGCATTGCATGATCGAACCTATTTTGCACGCCATGCATTGGTTTAAAGTTTGGTTTTAGAAAGAGAAATGGTGTTCTTGAGTTCTTGATGAAAAGTCTTGTTTTGATCCGAAAGTTTATACCAAGAACCATGTTTTGTGTTTGTTTCCATAAGATCCTCTTGTATGGGTACCCAGGTCCATGTTTTCGAACTCTCAGCATGAAATCTCAGATTTTTGTACTGGCAAGTTGTGATTTTAGCATGCATGTTCTTCGTCTTCCCCATCTTTCTGTTCTTCATGTTCTTCAAAGGGAACCCAGGTTTTCCCGACTTTACTTTTGCATGTGGCCAACGGGACCACACCTCGGCGAAGAGGTGTGGGACCTCGGCAAAGACCTGGTTGGTACCCAGTGTGTTTTCATGAGATGAAAAATAGTGTTTAAACTCCCAGCATGTTTTGCTTTGCTTTTGACTTTGTTTTGGTGAGAGTGCCAGGATCATTTGCATGCATGAAAAGCTGGTTTTGAGAATGTATTTGCCATGTGATTGTAGGTCTTTGATCTTTGCTTTGAGCCTACACCCGAAGAACTATGTGAGTGGCATTTTCGATAAAGCTATGTTATAAAGTTTTGATAAAGCATGCTTGCTTCGTTTGATATGTATTTCTCGAGCATGAATGAATATCCTTGTTTCGTATATCAAGTATAAGTTTTATTTTGATGACCTTCTTGGAAAGTCCCTCGTGCTGGAGGACTCTAAACTTTCGTAGTACTCTCGTGTTAGCAGGCCACGGGCCTTCGTAACACAAGTCCCTTGTGTTAGAGGACTCTAAACTTTCGTAGCACCCTTGCTTGAGACATCTCCCTTGCCACCGACTGCCTTGAGCGGGTGGGTCTTGTCTAATCGATTACAGATTGGTTATTCCCTTGTTTTGCCACTGACGGTTTACCGCGTGGGTTTGTTCGTTCGTTGTGTTTTGTTTGATGTTTATAAGGCTTGGCAGCACCCTTGAAGTTTGAAAGACTTTGATAGATGAATATGGTTCATCCCTTGATTTGTAAAGTTTTGAATATGTTTTGTTTGGAATAGACTTCAGCTGTTATTCATGCTAAACCCTTTATTGATTATACCATTCACTAAGTATCCAAGCTCACCCTCTCTATATATATGTAGGTGATGAGCAGGACGTCGGCAACGCCTAGATGTGTCTTTGCAAGCTTGTTTTGGATTTCATTATGTCGGCTTAACTTCTTTCCTTATGTCGGCAATATTGTATTTACGTTAGCAAATCTTGAAAATTATGCTTCTTGGCTTGTAATCATTGTATTTTGTACATGTCGGCTTGAGAAGCCTTTTGATCAAGATTCAACATGTATTTTGTTGATTAA
Source organism: Camellia lanceoleosa (assembly GCA_025200525.1). Classification (NCBI taxonomy): domain Eukaryota; kingdom Viridiplantae; phylum Streptophyta; class Magnoliopsida; order Ericales; family Theaceae; genus Camellia; species Camellia lanceoleosa. The sequence goes on along the minus strand of CM045768.1, from coordinate 34,730,316 downwards.
CGATAAATTGTAAAGCCATGTCTTATCTTGTATGTCATTTCATTTGATCTATGCACTGCTCTTATGGACCACCTGTACTTAAAGCTATTGCTTCCGCATTTGTAAGCCCCTATGTATACTCTGTTTGTGTGTGAATTTTGAAAGCTGGCCTTCGGTAATCTCGAATTACCGGCCATCATGGCACCATCCTACTAGGGGCAGGTTGGGGTCGTGACAATTTCAGATAAAACTGCCAAATTTAAGAAAATTTCGAGCCCGTCCCAAAAGTGTCGCCAAAATGCCGTTCTGATTAGATTGCCAAATATGAGACAATTCTGACCTCATCCCAAAGTGTAGCCAAAATGTAGTTTCTGACCAGACTGCCAAATTTGAGATAATTAAGAACTCGTCCCAAAAGTGTTGCCAAAATGTTGTTTCTTATCAGACTCCCAAATTTGAGACAATTTCGAGCTCATCCCAAAAGTGTCCCAACAAATCAGTTTCTGACCAGACTACCAAATTTGAGGCAATTCTAAACTAGTCCTAAAAGTTTCTCCAAGACACCCTTACTGATCAAATTGCCAAATTTGAGACAATTCTGAAATCGTTCCAAAAGTGCCGCCCAAATTTCATTTCCGATCAAATTGCCAAATTTGAAACAAATTCGACCTCATCCCAAAAGTCTCACAAAAGTGCCGTTTCTAATTAGATTGCCAAATTTGAAACAATTCTGTGCTCATCGCAAAAGTTTCTCCAAAATGTTGTTTCTGATCAAATTGCCAAATTTGAGATAATTCCTAGCTCGTGCTAAACGTATCGCCAAAACGCCGTTTCAGATTAGATTGCCAAATTTGAGACAATTTCGAGCTTGACCCAAAAGTGTCGCTAAAATGTCGTTTCAGATCAGACTACCAAATTTGAGACAATTCCGATCTCGTTCCGAAAGTATCGCCAAAACAACGATTGTAATCAGACTGTGAAATTTGAAACAAATCTGAGCTCATCCTAAACATGTTGCAAAATTGTTGTTTCCAATCAAATTGCAAAATTTGAGACAATTCTGAGCTCGTCGCAAAAGTGCACTTCAGATCCAATTGCCAATTTTGATACAATTCTGAGCTCGTCCCAAAAGTGTCAAAAAAATTCGTTTCTGATTAGACTGCCAAATTTAAAACAATTCCGATCTTGTTCAAAATGTTTCGCAAAGATGACATTCCCATTAGACTACCACATTTGAGACAATTTTGAGCACGTCCCAAAAGTGTCGCCAAAACGCCGTTTTCGATAACACAGCCAAATTTGAGACAATTCCAAGCTCGTTCATTACGCGTCACAAAAATGTAGTTTCTAATCAGATTGCAAAATTTCAAACAATTGTGATCTTGTCCCAAAAGTGTCGCAAAAATGTCATTTCAGATTAGACAGCCAAATTTGAGACAACACATGTCGCGAAAATACCATTTCTGATCAAACTGCCAAATTTCAAACAATTCCGATCTCATCCCAAAAGTGCCGCTAAAATGCTATTTCCAATCAAACTGCCAAATTTGATACAACTCTGAGCTCCTCCCAAAAGTGTCGATATAATTCCATTTTTTATCAGACTCCTGAATTAGAGACAATTTTGAGCCCGTCCCAAATGTGTCGCTAAAATGCCATTTCAGATTGGATAGCAAAATTTGAGACAACTTCGAGCACGTCCCAAAAGTGTCGCTAAAATGCCATTTCTGACCAAACTCCCAAATTTGAGACAATTTCAAGCTCGTCCCAAAAGTGTCGCAACAACGTCGTCTCATATTGCACTTCAAAATTTGAGACAATTTCGAGCATATCCCAAAAGTGTCGCCAAAATGATGTTTTCGATCAGACTCCCAAGCTTGAGACAATTTCGAGCTCATCTCAAAAGTGTCACAGAAATACTATTTTTGACCAGATTGCCTAATTTTAGACAATTTCAAGCTGGTCCCAAAAGTGTATCCAAAACGCCGTTTCTGTTCAGACTACAAAATTTGAGACCATTCCGAGCTAATCCCAAAAGTGTAGCCAAAACGTCATTTCAAATAAGACTGTAAATATTTAGAAAATTCTGAGCTCGTCCCAAACGTGTTGCCAAAATGCTGTTTCCAATCAGACTGCCTAATTTGCGACAATTCTGATCTCGACCCAAAAGAGTCGCTAAAATGTCGTTTCCGATCAGATTGCCAAAATTTGAGACAATTCGAGCTCGTCCCAAAAGGTTCACTGAAATGTCGTTACAGAATAGACTGTCAAATTGGAGACAATTCCGAGCTCGTCAAAAAAATGTCGCTAAAAGGCAATTTTCGATTAGAGTCCCAAATTTGAGACAAGTTCAAGCTCGTCCCAAAAGTGTCACAAAAAATGCCATTACTGATCAGAGTGCCAAATTTGAGACAATTTCGAGCTCATCCCAAGCATGTCGCCAAAATGCCATTTCTGATCAGTTTGCCAAATTTCAAACAATTCCTATCTCGTCTGAAAAGTGTCGCTAAAATGTCATTTCCGATCCGACTGGCAAATCTTAGACAATTCCGTGCTTGTCCCAAAAGTGTAGATATAAAGCCAATTTCAATCAGACTCCTGAATTTGAGACAATTCCACGCTCGTCCCAAAAGTGTCGCTAAAATGCCAATTCAGATTGGACTGAAAAATTTGACAAAATTCTGAGCCTGCCAAAAAAGTGCAGCAAAAATGTTGTTTTTGATCATACTCCCAAATTTGAGACAAGTCTGAACTCATCTAAAAAGTGTCTCAAAAACAATGTTCTCGTTAGACTGCCAAATTTGACACAATTCCGAGCTCGTTCCAAAAATTGTCGCCAAAAAGTCGTTTCTGGTCTGATAGCCAAATTTGAGGCAATTCCGAACTCGTCCCAAAATTGTTGCCAAAACGCCATTTCTATTTAGACTGCCAAATTTGAGACAATATAGAGCTTGTTCCAAAAGTGTCACCAAAATGACCCTTTTGATCAGACTACTAAATTTGAGACAATTTTGAGCTCGTCACAAAAGTGTCGCCAAAACGCCGTTTCCGATCACGCAACCAAATTTGTGACAATTTCAAGCTCTTCCCGAAAGAGTCACGAAAATGGCGTTTTCGATTAGACTGCCAAATTTGAGACAATTCCTAGCTCATCCCAAAAGTGTCACCAATATGCCATTTCTGATCAGACTACCAAATTTGAGACCATTTCGATCTCATCCCAAAATGTGTCCCTAAAATGCCATTTCCAATCAAACTGCCAAATCTTAGACAATTCAAATCTCATCCAAAAATTGTCACTAAAAGGCCATTTCCGGTAAGACTGCCAAATTTCACACGATTTCGAGTTCGAAACAAAATTGTTGCAAAAATGTTGTTTCTGATTAGATTGCCAAATTTGAGGCAATTCCGACCTCGTCCCAAAACTGTCGCCAAAACGCCATTTCCGATCAGACTCCTAAATTTCAAACAATTACGAGCTCGTTCCAAAAGTGTCAACAAAGCACAATTTTTTTTTTTATAAAACTACCAAATTTGAGAAAATTCGAACTCATCCGAAATGTGTCGCTAAAACGACATTTTCAATCAGACTGCTAAATTTGTGACAATTCTGAACTAGTCCAAATTGTCCGGAAAGTGCAATTTCAGATCAGACTACCAAATTGAAGACAATTTTGAGCTCATAACAAAACTGACACCAAAATGCCATTTTCGATCAGACTGCCAAATTTGAGACAATTCCTAGCTCGTCCCAAAAGCATCGCCAAAATGTCGTTTTCGATCAGACAGCCAAATTTGAGACAAGACTGATCTTATCCCAAAAGTGTTGCTAAAATGCCATTTTCGATCAGATTGCCAAATTTGAGACAATTCTGAGCTCATCCCAAAAGTGCCGCCAAAACGTCGTGTCCAATCAGACCGCTAAATTTGAGACAATTCCGAGCACGTCCCAAACATGTCACCAAAACACCGTTTGCGATCAGGCTGCCAAATTTGAGACAATTTCGTGCTCGTCACAAAAGAGTTGTGAAAACACCTTTTTAGATCAGACTACAAAATTTGAGACAATTCCGAAGTCGTGCCAAATCTGTCTCCAAAACTCTATGTCTACTCAAACTGCAAAATTTAAGACATCTCTGAGCTCGTCCAAAAAGTGTTGCTAAAATGCCGTTTCCAATTAGACTTCCCAATTTGAGACTAATTTGAGCTCGTTAGAATAGCATCGCAAAAAATGCCATTTTTGATTAGTCTACCAGATTTGAGACAAATCCAAGCTCGTCCCAAAAGTGTCACTAAAATGCCATTCTCAATCAGACTGCTAAATTTGTGACAATTCCGAGATGGACCCAAAAGTGTCCTGAAAATGCCATTTCAGATGAGACTGCCAAATTTGAGACAATTTTGAGCTCGTCTGAAAAGTGTTGTGAAAATACCATTCTAAATCAGATTGCCAAATTCGAGACATTTTTGAGCTAGTCTCAAAAGTGTCACGAAAATGCTATTTCAAATAAGACTGCAAAATTTGAGTCAATTCTGAGCTTGTCCCAAAAGTATCTCCAAAACGTCATTTCCGATCAGATTGCCAAAATTGACACAATTCTGAGCTCCTCCTAAATGTGCCGCCAAAATGCTGTTTTCGATCAGATTGCCAAATTTGAGACAATTCTGAGCTTGTGCCAAAAGTGTTGCGAAAATGTCATTTCAGATCAGACTACCAAATTTGAGACAATTCCGAGCTCGGCCTAAAATTGTCGATAAAATACGATTTTCGATCAGACTCCCGAATATGAGACAATTCTAAGCTCGTCCCAATAGTGTCGCTAAAATGTCGTGTCAGATTAGACTGCAAAATTTGAGACAATTTTGAGCCCGTCCTAAGAGTGTCGCTATAATGCCATTTCCGATCAAACTCCTAAATTTGAGACAATTCCAAGCTCGTCCCAAAAGTTTAGCCAAAACACCGTGTCCAATCTAAGTACAAAATAAGAGACAATTTTGAACTCATCCCAAAAGTGTCTCCAAAACGCTATTTCTGCTCAGTCTGCCAAATTTGAGACAATTTCGAGCTCAATCCAAAAGTGTCGCAAAAATGCCCTTTCTAATCAGACAGCCAAATTTGAGAGAATTCCGAGCTCAACCCAAAAGTGTCGCTAAAATGCCATTTCCAATCAAACTGTCAAATTTAAGATAATTCCGAGTTGGTAAAAAAAGTGTCACAAAAACTCCGTTTCAGATCAAATTGCCAAATTTGAGACAATTCCAAGCTTATCCCAAAATTGTCGCCAAAATGCCATGTAATAACCCGACTCTCTCAAATGCTGAATATGCTTGAATTCCCGCATTATATGTGTGCTTATATGTGTGATTATGTGGTTGATGGGAAATTGCATGTTTCATGGTGAAAATTACATATTTATAAAATTATATCTATTGGTTATACGAAAATCTATTGAAGTTGCGACCTTTGGACTGCAAATTGAAAGCTTTAGAGGCGCAACAAATCGAAATTGATTTTACAATTATGGTTAGCATGATTTTTAGGACATTATATGAAGTTTTGTAAAAATCTGATTTCTAACGAATTAATTAGCTTTATTTGGCTAAAACTCCTAGAGTTAACGCATTGAAACTGAAATTAATGACCTTAATGAGTTTAGAAATTGGAATTGAGTACATGATTATGCTAATGGGAATTTTTAGAGCCATTCGGGCAGTTTAATTGAAAATTGATTTTGTCTAGTTCGTTAAGTTATGTTTGGTTGGCCAAATAGATACATATGACTTGAAATATGTATATATACATATACTTGAGCCCTATATGTTACTTGGACTCAACAACACACCAAAAATATCTTCTAGAGAGGGAGAGAATGAGAGAAAAGAAAGAAAGCAAAGGAGAACTCAACTTGAAGCGTGAAGATTTGAGAAACTGAAAAGGGATTCAAGGAATAGAACTCATGGTAAGTGTAAATCAACTAAAATACCTTAAATCTTTCTTCAATTATCTAAAATGAAGCTTTCTCACTCCTACAAGTTAGGGTTTATGGGTAATGAACTTGATTGAGCAAATTTGATGAAAATGAACATGTAATTCGTATATTTGTTTTATTAATGAGTTGATTCCTTTATTTGGAGTTAGAATTAAGTTTGATTGTGAGAAATTGTTAGATAATCTTGAGCCTTTGCATGTTACGAACCCATGTAAGCATGTAACTATATATATATAATTGTATATAATGAAAAGATGAGGAAAATGAAGAATGATGAACATTAAGAATTTGTATGTCAAATTAAAAGAAGTTTGATCTCATTGAGTTTGTGTTTCATGTTTAATATGTTCCTATATCATGTTTTGAAGTAAATTTGCGTGAAGAAATGAGTCAGAAAAAAGGGGTAGCAAGGTTGGTATTATGAAATAAAAGCATGTGTGGAGCCGCATGTGCGGTGGGGGACTTCTGCACATGCGGCCAATGGGGAAAAATTCTCCCACTTTCTGTTGTTCTTTTTGACCCTATGAATATGTTAATGTGCGTATTTAATTCCTCCGAAATGCTTATAAATGAATGGAAAGTGAACGAATCGGAAGAAAGGCTAAACTTAGAAAAGAATACTTTTGTCACGCCCCAAAATTTGGACAATTAAATATTAACTTAGGATTAAACCCCAATCAATATTCCATCATCCAAATCCTAGGGGTGAAACAAAAAAAAAAACTAAACACAAACTAAACCGTTCACCATAATTCTATAACTAACAAGTACCTCCAACATTAAAGTAACAATAAATACTTCAAAACAACTTAAATAATGTAAGGTTACAACCCATGCCAAATTTTCAAAATACTAAGGTCATAAAAGAAAATAAAAATACATAAACTACTAACAACTATAAACATGAGAAAACAAAAAGAAGTTCAATCGACATGTCCTACGATCATAGTTATTTCTTGTCACCACCAAAGCCTCCACAAATCCTGCAAAGGAAGCTCATTTAGCTCAAGCGAGCACCCGAGTTGCCAAGAGACAAAACGGCAAGATTCGTATATCTGAGTATCTTGGTATGAGTACAAGAATCAACACCCACGTGTCCACCAGACACAAACAAAAATACATTAAATTCTTATTACTAGACAAGACAAGTAGTTCCAACCGCACCGAGACGAATGGGTAGTTTCTCGAGATACGGTGGCATTTAGTTTCTTGTCCGTACACAACGAAATATAAATTGATTATAAAATAAACAAAAAAAAATAGAAATAGAAATAGAAATATGGTGGGTCAGCCCTGCATAAAAAGTTAGTAAGACCCACCATCCTGCAAAAGAAAATAATGTTAGTATAAATTAATCATAAGTAACTTACTGAAGAAGTATAAAAATGTACCGTTTCATACTTAAATAATTCGAATTGATGAAAACTTAAAGAACAAAAGTTGTACAAAATCAAATTTTATAAAAGACAGCGCGGACGAATTTGATAGAAACTGAACAGGTTAAGAGGAAAACTTGATCTAAAATTCTAGACGGAATTCAATCGAAAAATCTGAAACTGAAAATGAACAAAAACTGCCCTAAGATGATTTTTTTCGAAAAAGTTCAAAACATGAAAAATGTGCAGAATAATGTTTTACTTCAGTTTACGCGAAACCAATAAAAATGAGCTCGTTTCGTGGGTTAAAACAGCCTACAAAATCTGCATTATCAAAATGAATCAAACCGACAATAACCAAGGTCATCCGATTATAAGTTCTAATCTATCTTTTTAATAAAAAGCTACAACACAAAAGTTGTCCAAAATCACGTATATATACCTCTACTCAAATTTCATCATTTTTTGAGGCCGATTACTATTTTTCAAGATGTACAAATCAATAAACTCATCATTCAATTTTTGTACCTTAATTCCATCAATATAATTCGAACTATACATATAAGTTCATAATTACTACTTTGTACCTTAACTCAATTAAGACAATTTGAACTAACATACAAATTCATGATTAATTCTTTGTACCTTGACTCCACCACTTCGGCCCTCCCCTTCTGGCCTACACATATATCCCATGTGCCTCCCGTATACCTAACCCACTCCGAAGCCAAACTTGCACGGGGATATCGTCCCGAGTTTGACTCACACTCCCCGGATGGTTAGCATATACGTACGCGCGCAAATCAAAGCACTCGTTTACTCATGAGAACGAGGCAACAATATATATAAACATCTCATCGACATCATGAGACAAATATAACAATGCCAGGCATAAGGCATCAAACAACTCTCATAATCCTCACCTTTTTTTTATACACTCTTTCTCACCATCACTCAAATAAAATAACAATCCATAGAGTCATGGTGGAGTATAAGGAATTTATCTACGGATTCTAATTAATTTTAGTTTCATATACTCGGGAGTGTGATTATAATCATAAAATGAATACATATAAAAACCATAAACATTACATATACATCTAACCAAATAATGAAATCAATCCATCATCTACATGCAAATACAAAATCAAACCAACATCAAATAAATAAATACCAACAACAAACCAATCCATCCTCTAACCAATATTTATGGATTCTAAGTTTATTCCAATTTCATATAATTATGAGTGTGATTAAATCCATAAAATAAATACATAAAAAAAAAAAAAAACATAAACCTTGCATACACAACTAATTAAAATAATTGAAATCAATCAATCTTCTAAAAATCCAAAACTTTACATATACAACTAATCAAAATAATTAAAATCAATCAATCATCTAAAAATCCTAAATCTTACATACACAACTAATAAAAATAATTAAAATTAATTAATCATCTAAAAACCCTAAACTTTACCTACACAACTAATCAAAATAATTAAAATCAATCACTTATCTAAGAACCCTAAACTTTACATACACCACTAGTCAAAATAATTAAAATCAATCTATCATCTATAACCCTAAATCTTATATCCACAACTAATCAAAATAATTAAAATTAATCTATCATCTTTATGTAAAAACAAAATCAAACTAACATCAAACAAATAAAAATAAATACAACGAATTAAACATAAATCAAGGGAAGTGGGTTTTGTACTTAAAATTATTTTTGAAGATCAAAGAATCACTCAAAGAATTAATAAAGTCACCCAAAAATAAAACCCTAAACCTTACATACTCAACTAATTCAAATAATTAAAATCAAACAATCATCCAAAAACTCTAAACCTTACATACACGTCTAATCAAAATAATTTAAAAATTAGTCAATCATCTAAAAATTCTAAACCTTACATACCCAACTAATCAAAATAATTACGATCAATTAATTATCTAAAAATCTTAAACCTTACCTATACATCTAATCAACATAATTAAAATTAATCAATCATCTAAAAATCCCAAACCTTACATACCCAACTAATCAAAATAATTACGATCAATTAATTATCTAAAAATCTTAAACCTTACCTATACATCTAATCAACACAATTAAAATTAATCAATCATCTAAAAATCCCAAACCTTACATACCCAACTAATCAAAATAATTACGATCAATTAATTATCTAAAAATCTTAAACCTTACCTATACATCTAATCAACATAATTAAAATTAATCAATCATCTAGAAATCCCAAACCTTACATACCCAACTAATCAAAATAATTACGATCAATTAATTATCTAAAAATCTTAAACCTTACCTATACATCTAATCAACATAATTAAAATTAATCAATCATCTAAAAATCCCAAACCTTACATACCCAACTAATTAAAATTACTACAATCAATTAATCATCTAAAAATCCTAAACCTTACATATACGTCTAATCAACATAATTAAAATTAATCAATCATCTAAAAATCCCAAACCTTACATACCCAACTAATTAAAATTACTACAATCAATTAATCATCTAAAAATCCTAAACCTTACATATACATCTAATCAACATAATTAAAATTAATCAATCATCTAAAAAAAATTCCAAACCTTACATACCCAACTAATCAAAATAATTATGATCAATTAATTATCTAAAAATCTTAAACCTTACACGTACCACTAATCAAATTAATTAAAATTAATCACTCATCTAAGAACCCTAAACCTTGCACGTACCACTAGTCAAATTAATTAAAATTAATCAAACCTCTAAGAACTCTAAACATTGCACGTACCACTAGTCAAATTAATTAAAATAAATTAATCATCTAAGAACTCTAAATATCGCATATACACTAATCAAAATAATTAGATTAATCAATCATCTAAAAAAAATAAAATAAAATCAATAATCATTTAAACACCCTAAACCTTATATATATTACTAATCAAATTAATTAAAATAAATCAATCATCTGAGAACCCTAAATTTTACATGTTCCACTAATCAAATTAAATAAAATTAATCACTCATCTAAAAACCCTAAACATCTCATAGACACTAATCAAAATAATTAAGTTAATTCATCCTCTACATCCACATACAAAAATATCAAATAACATCAACCTAATAAAATAAATAAATAAATAAACTAACGAATCAAACATGATCAAGGAAAATAGGGTTTGTACTCACAATATTATTTTGAAACTCAAAGAATTATTTGGAGAATTAATGGAGCCACCAAAACAAAACCCTAATCCTAATCCTCCTTCTCTTCCCGCTGCACACCTCGCACAGACCTCTCTTTGCTCTCTCTCTCTCTCTCTCTCTCTCTCTCTCTCTCTCTCAGCCTTTTCCCCGTGGCTGCTAATTCCTTATAAACTCATACACCTAATTGAATTCTTATATAATACAACACCCTTTTGTTTGTAACCTAATAATTATTATATTATAATATAACGTATTCCCATTCTAACTCTAATAAATTATTATAATATATTATATTATGTAATACACATAATTATAATATATATAAATATAAAATTAAATATATATATATAAAACACCTCTTCTTTTTTTTTAATATAACAAATATAAATATTTAAATATTTTGATTAATTTCATATAATTAAATAACACTTTAAATTAATTAATTACCACATTAAATTCTTTAAACATCACATTAAATTAACTAAACAACACACTAAATTCTCATGGATCCACATAATTAATAAAGTCAAAATAAAATAAGATAATAATAATCATAATAATAATAAATAATGACTTAAGAAAATTAGGGTCGCTACAACTTTGCTTATTCGTTATGTGTGTGATGTGTAGGGCACTCGCCGGAGCGGACTACTACACGACCAAAGCACTATGAGTAATAATAGTGTAACGATGTGTCTAATTTATGTATATTTAATTCCGCATTATGTGCTTATGGCAATGGTGTACATTATGTGAATTATGTTTTGATGGAAATGAATAAGCAATGGAATATAAAAAGGACTCGAGGTCATTCTACTTTGATTATGGATAATGGGCCCGAGGCCGTTATGATATGGACTAGTTATAATTCGTGGCTCTAAGGCCGAGGGAGATGGAGACATGTCGATGTTCCATCTACCCTTTAATGATATGGATTGGTTATGACTCATGGCCCAAGGCCGAGGGAGATGGAGACATGGCGATGTTCCATCTACCCTATAATGTTCCGAACAGCTGTTCATATGTTGGGCCTAAGGCCGTTGTGTACTACGTTGGGCGTAAGGCCGTTGTGTAGTATGATGGGCCTAAGGCCGTTCTGTCTTACGTTGGGCCTACGGCAGTTCTGTCTTACGTGGGCCTTAGGCTATTTGAAATCTACTTATGGATAGATAGATATTCTCTAAGACATATGCCTATTCACACGAATCTCCTTACATTATTATTATTCACTAAGCCTTGCTCACTCCATGTTTTTGTATATGTATGTAGGTGACCAACTCGGAAGCCAGCCCTCAGTCAGCTCCAAGAGCCTTTGTTGACCCTATTTTGTCAAGCCTCCCAAAGCGGATGTCTTTTACCTTTTTTGGAGTTTCTTTTATATCCCACATTGTTGGGTCATTAGTTTTGTTGAGATGCATTGTTAATATGTATAACTTTTGAATTATCAACTTTTGTAGATAACTTGGACTAGTATATTGTGGACTGTGTATGATGTATATATCTATATATGATGTCATATATTTTGAATCCTGGCATTTATACACGGCTCAATGAACGTTATGTTATTAATAGCTTCCTCGTTATTGTATGAATATTTTGTTGGACTTTTATTTTGAGGCCAAGTACAGGCCGGTCATGAACTAAACTTTTAGGGGCAAGTTTGGGTCGTGAGATGCCATTTCCAATTAGACTTCAAAATTTTAGACAATTCTAACCTCCTCACAAAAGTTTCTCCAAATTGATGTTTCCGATCAGATGACCAAATTTGAGACAATTTTGAGCAGGTCCCAAAACTTTCATGAAAACGCCATTTCATATCAAAAGTGTCGCCAAAACACCATTACCAATTAGACTAACAAATTTAAGACAATTCTGAGCTCCTTCCAAAGTGCCTGCAAAATGTCGTTTCTGATCAGACTACCAAATTTGAGATAATTCTGATCCCATCCCAAAAGGGTTGCTAAAATGCCGTTTCCGACTAGACTGCCAAATTTGAAACAATTCCGATCTCATCCCAAAAGTATCAATAAAACGCCATTTCCCATCCGGCTGCTAAATTTGAGACAATTTCGAGCTCATCCCAAAAGTTTCGCTAAAATGCCCTTTTCAATCAGACATTTGAATTTGAGACAATTCTGAGCTGGTCCCAAAAGTGTAGTGAAAATGTCGTTTCTTGTATGACCACAAAATTTTAGACAATTTCGAGCTCGTCCCAAAAGTATCTCCAAAGTGCCGTTTTCGATTAGACTACCAAATTTGAGACAATTTCAAGTTGCTCCCAAAAGTGTCTCTAAAACGCCGTTTCCGTTTAGGCTACCAAATTTGAGATAATTCCAAGCTCATTCCAAAAGTGTCTCCCAAATGCCGTTTCCGATCAGCTGCCTAATTTGACATAATTCCAAGCTCATCCCAAAAGCATTGCGAAAATGCATTTTCTATCAGACTGCCAAATTTGATATAACTTCGAGGGGGCCCCAAAAGTGTCGCCAAAATGTTGTTTCTGATCAGACAGCCAAATCTGAGACAAATACGAGCTCAACCCAAATGTATCGTCAAAATGCCACTTCTGATCAGATTACCAAATTTGATAGAATTCCGATCTCGTTCCAAAAGTGTCGCTAAAATCCCATTTCCGATTAGACTGCCAAATTTGAGACAATTTCGAGCTCATCCCAAAAATGTCGCTACAATGCCATTTCAGAATGGACTGCCAAATTTTAGACAATTCCGAGCCCATCCTAAAAGTGTTGCGAAAATGCCATTGCCAATCAGACTGTCAAATTTGAGACAATTTCGAGTTCGTCCCAAAAGAGTCGCTAAAATGCCATTTTCGATCTGACTCCCAGATTTGAGACAATTCCGAGCTTGTACCAATAGTGTCGATATAACGGTATTTTTGATCAAACTCCCGAATTTGAGACAATTCTGCGCTCGTCCCTAAAGTGTCACAAAAATGCCATTTCAAATCAGACTGCCAAATTTCAGACAACTTCAAGGTCGTCCAAAAAGTGTCACCAAAACGTCATTTTTTATCTAACTACCAAACTTGAGACAATTTTGACCTCGTCCCAAAAGTGTAGCGAAAATATCGTTTCCAATCAGACTGCCAAATTTGAGACAATTTAGAGCCGATCCCAAAAGTTTCGCGAAAATGCCGTTTTAGATGAGACTACCAAATTTAAGACAATTTTGAGCTCATCCCAAAAGTGTCGCCAAAATGCCTTTTTCAATCAGACAGCCAAATTTGAGACCATTAAGGACTCGTCCCAAAAGTGTCGCCAAAATGTTATTTCCATTCAGATTGGCAAATTTGAGACAATTCCGAGCTTGTCCCAAAAGTGTCACCAAAACGCAATTTCTGCTAGACTACAAAATTTGAGATAATTCTAATAAAATACAGTTTCGATCTGACAGCCAAATTTTAGAAAATTCCAAGTTCATCCCAAGCATGTCACCAAAATGCTGTTTCAGATTTGACACAATTTCGACCTCGTCCAAAAAGTGTCGCAAAAACACCTTTTCTGATCCGACTACCAAATTTGAGACAATTTTGAGCTCGTCCCAAACATGCCGCCAAAATGCTGTTTTTCGACCAGTGTACCAAATGTCAAAGAATTCTAATCTCATCAAAAAAGTGTCACTAATTAGACTACCAAATTTGAGACTATTCTGAGCTCGTCCCAAAAGTGTCACGAAAATGCCGTTTGGATTGGATTGCAAAATTTGGGACAAATTCGAGCCTCTCCCAAAAGTGTCGTAAAATTTGAGACAATTTTTGAGCTAGTCCCAAACGTGTCACCCAAATGCCATTTCTGATAAGACTACCAAATTTGAGACAATTCTCAGCTCATCCTGATTGTGTCGCCAAAATGTCATTTTTGGTCAGACTGCCAAAATTTTAGATAATTCCAATCTTATCCCAAAGTGTCACGAAGATGCCCTTACAGATTAGACAGTCAAATTTGAGACAATTCCGGGCTCGTTCCAAATGTGTCGCCAAAATGTCATTTTCGATCAAACTGCCAAATTTGAGACAATTTCGAGCTAGTCCTAAACATGTCATGTAAACTCTGTTTCAGATGAGATTGCCAAATTTGAGATAATTACGAGCCCGTCCCAAAAGTGTCACTAAAACACAGTCTCCGATCAAATGGCCAAAATCGAGACAATTCCGAGCTCCTCCCAAACGTATCGCCAAAATGTCATTTCAAATTTGACTGCCAAATTTGAGACAATTCCACGCTCGTCCCAAAATGGGGGTCGCCAAAATGTCGTTTCCGATCAGCTTGCCAAGTTAAAGATAACTCCGAGCTCATCCCAAAAGTGTCGCCAAAATGCCTTTTTTGATCAAACTGCCAAATTTGAGACAATTCAAAACTAGTCCCAAAAGGGTTGCCAAATTGCCATTTCTAATTAGATTTCCGAATTTGAGACAATTCTGAATTCGTCCCAAAATTGTA
This sequence comes from Camellia lanceoleosa, assembly GCA_025200525.1. Classification (NCBI taxonomy): domain Eukaryota; kingdom Viridiplantae; phylum Streptophyta; class Magnoliopsida; order Ericales; family Theaceae; genus Camellia; species Camellia lanceoleosa. The sequence goes on along the minus strand of CM045768.1, from coordinate 34,715,275 downwards.
ACCAAAATGTCATTTCCAAACAAACTACCAAATTTGAGACAATTTTGAGCTGGTCCGAAATGTGTCACGAAAATGTTGTTTCAGATCGGATTCCCAAATTTGAGACAATTTCGATATCATACCGAAAGTGTCGCGAAAATGTTGTTTCTGATTAGACTGTCAAATTTGAGACAATTCTGAGCTCGTCCCAAAAGTGTCGCTAAAACGTCATTTCTAATCAGACTGCCAAATTTGAGACAATTCCTAGCTCGTCCCAAAGGTGTCACGAAAATGCCGTTTTAGACCAGACTGCCAAATTTAAGATAATTTCTAGCTCAAACCAAAAGTGTTGCGAAAATGTCGTTGCAGATCAGATTGCTAAATTTGAGATAATTCTGATCTCGTTCCAAATGTGTCACAAAAACGCAATTTCCAAACATATTGCTAAATTTGAAACAATTCAGAGTTTATCCCAAAGGTGTTGCCAAAATGCCATTTCTGATCTAACTGCCAAATTTCAAACAATTCCAAGCAATTCCCAAAATTGTTGCGAAAATGCTATTTCTGATCAGACTACCACATTTGAGACAGTTCCAAGCTGGTCCCAAAAGTGTCGCCAAAACGACGTATCTGATTAGACAACCATATTTGAGACAATTACGGGGTCATCTCAAATGTGTTGCAAAAATGCAGTTTCTGACCAGACTGCAAAATCAGAGACAATTCCAATCTCCTTCCAAAGGTGTTGCTAAAATGCTATTTCAGATCAGACTGCCAAATTTGAGACAATTCCAAGCGCGTCCCAAACGTGTCCCAAAAATGCCGTTTTTTATCAAACTGCTAAATTTGAGACAATTTCGAGCTCGTCCCAAACATCGCGCCAAAATGCCATTTCTGATCAGACTGTTAAATTTCTGAATATTCCCATCTTGTCCCAAATATGTCGCTAAAATGTCATTTTTGATCAGACTGCCAAATTTAAGACAATTCTGAGATCGTCCCAAAAGTGTCAATATAACGCCAATTTCAATCAGACTCCCGAATTTGAGACAATTCCACATTCGTCCCAAATGTGTCACTACAATGCCGTTTCAAATTGGACTGCAAAATTTGAGACAATTTCGAGCATGTCCAAAAAGTGTCACCAAAATGCTATTTTCGACCAGACAACAAAATTTGAGACAATTCCGAGCTCGTCCCAAAAGTGACGTGAAAATGCTGTTTCCGATCAGACTACAAAATTTGAGACAACTCCGAACTCCTCCCAAAAGTGTCTCCAAAATGCTATTTCCGATGGACTGCCACATTTGAGATAGTTCTGAGCTCGTACCAAAAGTGTAGCCAAAACGCCATTTCTAATTAGATTGCCAAATTTTAGACAATTCTGAGCTCGTCTCAAAAGTGTCGCAAAAATGTCGTGTCTGATCAGACCTTCAAATTTGAGGCGATTCCGAGCTTGTGCCAAAAGTGTCGCCAGAATGTTGTGTTTGATTGGACTGCCAAATTTGAGACAATTTCGAGCTGGTCCCAAAGTGTCTCCAAAACGTCATTTCTATTCATACTGCCAAATTTCAGACAATTCTAAACATGTCATTTTCGATCAGACTGTGAGATCTGAGACACTTTCGAACTCGTCCCAAAAGTGTCACTAAAATGTCGTTTCAAATTGGACTGCCATATTTGCGAAAATTCCATGCTCATTCCAAAAGTGTCACCAAAATCCCGTTTTTAATCAGACTGCCAACATTGAGACAATTCTGATCTCGTCCCAAAAGTGTTGCTAAAATGCCGTTTTTTATCAAACGACCAAATTTGAGACAATTTCGAGCTCGTCCCAAAAGTGTCGCTAAAATGTCGTTTCAGAATGGATAGCCAAATTTGAGACAATTCTAAGCTCATCCCAAAAGGGTTGCTAAAATGCAATTTCTGATCAGGCTCCCAAATTTGAGACAATTCCAGGCATGTTCAACAAGTGTCGCGAAAACGCCCTTTCCAATAAGACTACCAAATTTGAGACAATTATGTGGTCGTCCCAAAAGTCTCACGAAAATGCCATTTCCTATCAGACTACCAAATTTGAGACAATTTCTAGCAGGCCCAAAAAGTATTGCGACAATGCCGTTTCATATCAGACTACCAAATTTGACACGATTCCGAGCTCGTCCCAAAAGTGTCGCCAAAATGCCGTTTTGATCAGACTGCCAAATTTGAAACAATTTGGATCTCGTCCCAAAAGTGTCATAAAAATGCCGTTTCAAAATGGACTGTCAAATTTGAGACACTTCCAAGCTCATCCCAAAAGTGTCGCTAAAATGCAATTTTCGATCAATCTCCCAAATTTGAGACAATTCCGAGCTCATCCCAAAAGTGTCGCAAAAACGTCGTTCCCGATCAAACTACAAAATTTGAGAGAATTCCTAACTCGTCCTAACAGTGTCTGCAAAACGTTGTTTCCGTTCAAAATGCCAAATTTGAGACAATTTCTAGCTCGTTCCAAAAGTTTTCGCAAAAACGCCTTTTCCGATCTAACAGCCAAATTTGAAACAATTTGGATCTCGTCCCAAAAGTGTCACGAAAATGCCATTTCCCATCAGACTGCCAAATTTGAGACAATTTAAAGCGCATCCCAAAAAAGTCACCCAAATGCCGTTTCCGATCAGACTGCCAAATTGGAGACAGTTACGAGCTTGTCACAAGTGTGTCGCCAAAACTCTGTTCCCAATAAAACAACCAAATTTGAGACAATTCCGAGCTCGTCCCAAATTATCGCCAAAACGACATTTCCGATCAGATTGCCAAATTTGAGACAATTTCGAGCTTGTCTTAAAAATGTCTCCAAAATGTCGTTTCCAATCAGGCTACCAAATTTGGGAAAATTTCGAGCGCGTCCCAAAAGTATCGCGAAAATGTCGTTTCTGATCACACTGCCAAATTTGAGACAATTTTAAGCTCATCCCAAAACTGACGCCAAAACACCATTTTCGATTAGATTGCCAAATTTGAGACAATTCCCAGCTTGTCCCAAACGTGTCGCAAAAATGCCATTTCATATTAGACTGCCAAATTTGAGACAATTTGGAGGTCGACCCAAAAGTGTTGCAAATATGCCTTTTCAGATCAAACTGCCAAATTCGAGATAATTCTGATCTCATCCTAAAAGTGTCACCAAACTGCTCTTTCCAATCATACTGCTAAATTTGACACAATTCGGAACTCAACCCAAACGTGTCACCAAAATGCCGTTTCTGAACAAACTGCCAAATTTTAGATAATCCTGAACTAGTCCCAAAAGTCTCACGAAAAAGTCATTTCTGATCAGACAACCACATGTGAGACAATTCTAAGCTTGTTCCAAAAGTGTTCCCAAAATGGCATTTCCGATCACACAACCATATGTGAGACAATTCTAAGTTCATCCCAAACGTGTCGCAAAAATTTAGTTTTCGATCAAACTACATAATTGGAGACAATTCCGAACTCCTCCCAAAAGTGTTGCTAAAATTCCATTTCTGATCAAACTGCCAAATTTGAGACAATTCCGAATTCGTCCCAAATTGTTGCCAAAACATTGTTTTTAAGCAGATTGCCAAATTTTTTGACAATTTCAAGCTCCTCCAAACGGGCCGCCAAAATGCCGTTTCCGATCAGACTGCCAAATTTGAGACAATTCTGAGTTGGTCCAAAAGTGTCGCGAAAAAGCTGTTTCTGATCAGATAGCCAAATATCAGACAATTCTGAGCAAGCCCCAAAAGTGTCACCAAAAAGTCATTTTCGATCAAACTACCAATTTTAGACAATTTCGAGTTAGCCCCAAAATTGTCTAATTAGATTGCCAACTTTCGATCAAACTACCATTTTCGATCAAACGACGTTTCAGATCAGATTGCCAACTTTGAGACAATTCCGAGCTCGTCCCAAAAGTGTCGCCAACACGCCATTTCTAATTAGATTGCCAAAATCCGAGACAATTCTAAGCTCGACCCAAACGTGTCGCAAAAATTCGGTTTCTGATCATTTTGCCAAATTTGAGAAGATTTCGATCTCGTCCCAAAAGTGTTGCTAAAATATCGTTTTCCGATCAAACTGCCAAATTAGAGACAATTTTGAGCACTTCCCAAAAGTGTCGCTAGAATCCCATTTCAGAATGGACTACCAAATTTTAGACAATTTCGAGCTCTTTCCAAAAGTGTCGCTAAAATTTCGTTTCTGATTAGGCTCCAAAATTTGAGGCAATTCCGAGGTCATCCCAAAAATGTCAGGAAAATGCCGTTTCCAATTAGACTGCCAAATTTGAGACAATTTCGAGCTCGTCCCAAAAGTGTCAATGTAATGGTATTTCCAATCAAACTCCCGAATTTGAGACAATTCTGAGCTCGTCCCAAAAGTGTTGCAAAAATGTTGTTTTTGATCAAACAGCCAAATTTGACATAATTTCAAGCTCATCTCAAAAGTGTTGCTAAACGTGTTTCTAATCAAACTACAAAATTTGAGAAAATTCCGACCTTATCCTAAAAGTGTAGCCAAAATGCCGTTTCCGATCAGATTGCCAAACTGGAGACAATTTCAAGCCAGTCCAAAAAGTTTTGCAAATATGCCGTTTCAGATCAGACTGCTAAATTTGAAACGAATCCAAGCTCATCCCAAAAGTGTTGCCAAACGGGCATTTCCGATCAGACTACCAAATTTGAGAGAATTAAGAACTCGTCCCACAATTGTCGCCAAAATGTTGTTTTTTATCAAACTCCCAAATTTGAGGCAATTCTGAGCTCCTACCAGAAGTGTTGTGAAAATGTCGTTTCTGATCAGACTATAAAATTTAAGACAATTCCGAACTCATGCCAAAAGTGTTTCCACAATGCAATTTTCATTATACTGCAAAATTTGAGACAATTTCGAGCTCATCCCAAAAGTGTCACCAAAGACGCACTTATCGATCAGACGGCAAGATTTGAAACAATTTTGAACACGTCCCAAAAGTGTCACCAAAATGTCCTTTTCGATCAGATTGCCAAATTTGAGACAATTTCGATCTTATCCCAAAAGTGTCATGAAAATTCTATTTTCGATCAGACTGCCAAATTTGAAGCAAATCCGAACTCGTTCGAAAATTGTCGCCAAAACGTCATTTCCGATCAGATAGCCAAATTTGAAACAACTCAGAACTCATACCAAAAGTGTCACCAAATCCCCGTTTCCGATCAAACTGCCAAATTTGAGACAATTCTGAACCTGTCTCAAACCTAACGCCAAAATGCCTTTCTGGATCAGACTGCCAAATTTCATACAATTTCAAGCTCGTCCCAAAAGTGTTGCAAAAAATTAGACTGCCAAAAGTGTGGCAAAAACGCCGTTTCAATTAAGACTGCAAAATTTGGGACAATTCTGAGCATGTCCCAAAAGTGTCGGTAAAATGCCATTTCTGATAAGACTACCAAATATGAGACAATTATGAGTTCCTCCCAAACGTGTTGCCAAAATGCTGTTTTCGATTAGACTTTCAAATTTTAGAGAACTCTGTTTTCGTCCCAAAAGTGTTGCTAAAATGTCATTTATGATCACACTACCAAATTTGAGGCAATTTTGATCTCGTCCCAAAACTGTCGCTAAAACGTCGTTTTCGATCAGACTGCCAAATTTGAGATAATTCTAAGCTCATCCCAAAAGTGTCGATATAACGCCATTTTCAATCAAACTCCCGAATTTGAGACAATTCCAATCTCATCCCAAAAAGTGTAGCTAAAATGCCGTTTCATATTGGACTGTAAAATTATAAACAATTACGAACCTGTCCCAAACATGTCGCTAAACTGCCGTTTTCAATTAGACTCTAAAATTTGAGACAATTCCGAACTTATCCCAAAAATGTCTTGAAAATGACATTTCTGTTAGACTGCCAAATTTGAGAGAATTTCAAGTTTGGTCCATAAGTGTCGCAAAAACGCCCATACCAATCAGACAGCCAAATTTGAGACAATTCTGAGCTCGTCCTAAATGCATCTCAACAATGCCATTTCTGATTAGACTACCAAATTTGAGATAATTTCCAACTTGTCCTGAAAGTGTCACCAAAATGTAGTTTCCGCTTAGACTGCTAAAATTTTAGACAATTTCGATCTCATCCCAAAAGTGTTGCGAACAAGGCGTTTCCTATCAAACTCCTAAATTTGAGACAATTTCGAGCTCGTTCCAAAAGTGTCGCCAAAAAAGCATTTTTTATCAGACTGCCATAATTGAGACAATTTTGAGCTCATCCCAAAAGTGTCGCTAAAACGCCATTTTCGTTCAGACTGCTAAATTTCTTTCAATTCTAAGCTGGTCCCAAAAGTGTCAGGAAAACACCATTTCAGATCAAACAGCCAAACTTGAGACAATTCGGAGCTCGTCCCAAAACTGTTGCCAACATGCCGTTTCAGATCAGACTGCCAAATTTGAGACGATTTCGAGCTCGTCCCAAAAGTGTCGCCAACACGCTATTTTCGATCAGACTTCCAAATTTTAGACAATATAGATATCATACCAAAAGTGTCACCAAAACAGAATTTTGATCACACAGCCAAATTTGAGACAATTCTGAACTCTTCTCAAAAGTATCGCCAAAACAACATTTTCGATCAGACAACGAAATTTGAGACAACTCAAAACTCATTCCCAAAGGATCTCTAAAATGCCATTTTCAATAAAAGTTCCAAATTTGAGACAATTCTGATCTCGTGCCAGAAGTGTCGCGAAAATGTCGTTTCAGATCCGACTACCAAAATTGAGACAATTTTGAGCTCGTCACACAATTGTTGCCAAAACATTGTTTCTGATTAGACTATCAAATTTGAGACAATTCTGAGCTCGTGCCAAATGTGTTGACAAAATGTAGTTTTCGATCAAACAGCCAAATTTGAGACGATTCTGAGCTCGTTCCAAAGGTGTCGCTACAACTCCGTTTCAGATCAAACTACCAAATTTAAGACAATTCTGAGCTCATTCCAAAAGTGTCGCCAAAATCACATTTCTGATCAGATTCCCAAATTTGAGACAATTCCAAGCTCATCCCAAACATGGCGCCAAACTGCCATTTTCGATAAGACAACCAAATTTGAGGCATTTTCGATCTCGTCCCAAGAGTGTCGTTAAAATGTCATTTTCGATCAGACTACCAAAATTGAGAAAATTCCAAGTTCATCCCAAACATGTCACCAAAATGTTGTTTTAGACCTAACTGCCAAATTTGAGACAATTCGGAGCTCGTCCCAAAAGTGTCACAAAAAAGTCATTTCTAATCAGATTACCAAATTTGACACAATTTTGAGCTCAATCGAAACATGTCGCCAAATTGATGTTTCCGATCAGTGTACCAAGTGTTAGAGAATTCTAATCTCATTGAAAAAGTGTCGATGATCAGACTGCCAAATTAGAGACAATTCCAAGCTCATCTCAAAAGTGTCGCAAAAATGTCGTTTTAGATTTGACAACAAAATTTGAGACAATTTCGAGCCCATTCAAAAAGTGTCACTAAAATGCCATTTCCAATCAGAATCCCAAATTTGAGACAATTCTCAGCTCAACCCAAATGTGTCTCCAAAATGCGGTTTCTAATCAGACTGCAAAATTTAAGACAATTCAGATCTCGTCCCAAAAGTATCGCTAAAATGTTGTTTCTGATCAGACTGTCAAATCTGAGACAATTCCGAGCTCGTCTCAAAAGTGTTGCTAAAATGCCATTTCAAAATGGCCAGCCAAATTGGTGACAATTCCAAGCTCATCCCAAAACAATACATCGATATCCACAAAATATATATATACGATAGATAGAACCATTGATGAAAGTACAAATGGCACGTACAGGATGTAGATTAGGGTCAGAATCGGAATGACAGTGCCAAAGTGCCAAATGGCACCTACTTGTTTTGTAAAATAGAAAAATAAATAAATAAATAAATAAATAAAATAATAAATAAATAAGTTAGGTCAAATTACGTAAATTTTCATATCTTGTGATTGTTTCTTTTTCACGAATTTATATAATTTGTATGGTTCTTTTATTCCATATTCCAAGCCATTAACTGTTTTACTTTAGCTTTTATGCGTTGGACAGCTAGAGTATGCTCTTTTTCCCAAGGGGGAGGATTTTTTCGAAGTCGGGTAAATAAGATGCTGGCATCTGCAGATAAATTGGGATAATAATCTCGGATATAATTAAGACTTCCTAAGAATCTTTGTAATTGAGTTTTGTCTTTAATTTCATCAGGAAATTTAGAGGCAAACTCAATACTTCTATTGATAGGAATAATACTTCCATTGGAAATATTATGTCCCAAATATCTTACTGTTGTCTGGAATAACTGCATTTTTGGGGCAGAAATTACTAAACCATTTCAGATAATAACATGCTTAAAAATATGCAGATGTTTAATATGCTGTTCTATTGATGAAGAAAAAATAAGAACATCATCAATATATGACAAAGTAAATTCGGTATATGGATTGAAGATATCATTCATGATATGCTAAAATTTTGATGGAGCATTTTTCAATCCAAATGGCATGACATTCCATTCATAATGCCCAAAGGGCACTGTAAAAGCTGTTTTATAGCGATCCTGTTCTGCAATCTGAATTTGCCAATATCCGGATTTAAGATCAAATTTAGAGAATATGATAGCGTCCTGTAAACGATCTAATAGATCTTTCTTATTCGGAATTGGATATCTAATCCATTTTAGTTTATCATTCAACGGTTTGTAATTGATAACAAGGCATGGAACACCTCGTTCAATCTCAGCATTTTTGTTCACATAAAATGCTGTACAGCTCCAAGGAGAGTGACTGGGTCGGATTAGTTTTTTGTTTAAAAGACTTTGAATTTCTGTTTTGCATAATTCCATATATTCCTTTTTCATTTGACTAGGGCGAGCTCTAGTTGGAATATATTTTTCATCAAAATCAGGTTCATATAGAAGAGTAACTGTATGTTTTTTACGATCCCAAAAAGCATTTGGGACATCTCCACAAACTTCTATTTGAAATTCTTTTTCAATCAATTTGATTTTCTGTTGTAAAGAAGGTTGCTATAACCTTTGTTCTGTGGTTAAAAATTGAACTTCTTTGTGTAAAAAATTTATCTGGTTTTGTTTAAAAGTAACTAGATCTCTAATCTGATCTAATTCTTTTGTATACGGTTGGGTTATGAATTCAAAGATAACAGATTTTCCTTGTAGTTTGGAATAAATACCTGTTTGGTCAATTTTCTGAATAGGCATGAGAAGACACAAAAATGGTGTGCCTAATATGATATTTGTAGCAAGATTTCTTACAAGCACAAATGATGTTGGAAGACATAAATCTTGATTACAAATATATGCTTCTGGAATTTTATACCTGATTTGGAGAGAATTTCCACTTGCACTGGTCAAACTTTGAGTGGTTTTTTCAAAATACATGGTTGGAACTATACCTTCTTGGATACAGTTCATATCTGCTCCGCTATCTACTAAAGCAATAGCATCTTTGATAATAAAATTAGGTTTGATCATAAAAGAAATTTTTATATACCATTTCTGAAATGTAACTTGATTAACAAGTAACAAATACGGAGTCGAGGAAGATTCAGATTTATCCTTTTGTTCTGGTTTTTGTTCAGGTTCTCTGTCTGCTGGTTTAGGCAACTGAGTATGAAGATATTTAATATCTTTTATAGCTGCTGCACTTGCTGTTTGCAAATGTTTAACTTCTTTTTAGATTTTTGTAAATTGCCAATTGGAAAAAGATTGTGGAAACTGATGCCTCTAATGAAGGCTTTGGTGGGATATTAAAGCAACTTAATCCCAAAACCCAGAAGAAAGAATTATTACGCTTTCATTCTGGCCATTGGAATAAAGCCGCTTTAAACTATCCAACAATTAAACAGGAATGTTTAGCCATTGTTAAATGTGTAGATAAATTCCAAGATGATTTATTAAACCAGCATTTTATCATCAGAGTTGATTGCTCTGCTGCAAAACAGATCTTTAAACAGGATGTCAAAAATCTTGCTTCCAAACAAATATTTTTAACTTGGCAAAGTTATTTATCTAATTTTGATTTTGATATTGAATATATTCGAGGAGAGACTAATTCTCTGCTTGATTTCTTAACCCGTGAATATTTGCAGAAATCTACTCCTGAAGAGGAATGACTAGTAGAGGCCATCGTGGTCGCAGTCATGGCGGGGGATCCCATCCTCGCTATGATCCAAATTAATTTTCAAGAATCGTCAACTGTCAACAAACTCTACTCATATAGTTCCTCCAGGCCAGCAATGTTACCACCTAGTAGGAACTATTATGCTAGACCGACTCCTCTCGATGTTCTCTATGAAGAGACTTATATCAATGATCAGGGTAGTTACCACGGTAAAACCATTTATGAATGGAACATAGATGGAGAATCCGAATATGGCATATATAAGAAATTACATCAAATGTTGATGTATGCTACAGTCAGCCGACAATATAGCAATCAGGACAAAGCCATTGCTAAATTCATTATTAATGGCTTTACAAGTCAATTAAAAGGATGGTGGGATAATATCCTCACCATAACCCAACAGCTTGAAATCCTAAACTCTGTGAAAGTTGAAATGGATCCAACTACCCGACAACCTGTACAACAGCAAGACGCTGTATATACCCTAATCCAGACCATCATTCTTCATTTTATTAGAACCAGTACTAGTTCTGCTGATCGTGGTCAAGAGCTACTCCAGAATCTTCGCTGTCCATCCCTTACCCATTTTCGATGGTATAAGGATGTCTTCCTCATCAAGGTCATGCAACGACCTAATGGCAGCAATACCCATTGGAAAGCCAAATTTATTGATGGCCTTCCCACTTTCTTTGCCGAACAAGTTAGGAAAAAACTTCGGGACCGCCATGACCGAATGTCTATTCCTTACGAACAGTATACTTAAGGACAACTTTGTTCCATCATAACTGATGAAGGTCTATCTTTATGTAATGATCTCAAATTACATTATCAAATGAAACAACATAATTTAACAAGACGAAAAGAATTAGGAGAATTTTGTAAACAATTTGCCTATGAACCAGGAATTAAATATCCAGGAAAACCTAGGAAAATCTCCCACAAAAAACCTTATAAACCCACCAGAAAGAAGTCTCATAAGACTAGCCATCCGAGTTCTAATAAGAAGTTTTATTCCAAAACCACTCCATACAGAAAAAATAAAGGAAAAAACAAATCTGAAATTAAATGCTACAAATGTGGCCAAACAGGACATTATGCTAATAGATGTAAATCAAAAGCTAAATCTAAAGTCAATGAATTACAAATTGATTTAGATATTAAAGAACAGATTCTACAAGCCCTTGAAGCTGAGGAAAATTCAACCGACGAAGAATCACCCTCTGAGGATGAGATTAACCAGTTATACTCGACTTCCAATTCTGTTAATGACATTCTGAAGACTGTAAGAGTAATCTGGTATAAGAGGTGCTTCTTGTACTGTTTGTTGATGTTCATAACACATCTTTAAATATTTTATTTTTATCTCCGGATCCTGGATTTGATCTGCTACAGCGAGCATATCCTTTTGTGTATCTGTTAGGACATTGATACTACTGGGTTCACCTACAGGCATACGGTCAACACGCACTCTCTGCAACACGACCTAACCTTACGCGACTTGGGTGACGTTCCACTAACCTTGACAATTAATTAACCTTACAACGGCACAAACCCAAGAATAATCATAGACATAATACATATATAAAATAAACAGATTACAACATATATGATCTCATGATCTTACTGATGGGTAGGTGGAGGCCTTTTGGCCGCCCACGCAACTATCTGTTCATTAATCAGAATATGAAGATCTGTTATACGCCTATCGCACTCTGATATACGATCAGATATATACTGTTGAGTATATAGATCTACAAGAGTATTAAGATAATAATTTCTCTGATTTTGCCAAAATTCTAATAATGCTAAGTACTGTTCTAGAGCATTAACAGAGGGCATTCATACTTACAAACATGGAAGATGCACACCAAACTTCAAACTTTTATTGAGGAAGTATGACTATTTTACAAGAGGGGGTTGGAGAAGATATTACAAGAGATAGGGATAGAGAGAGGAATTGAAAATTAAGCGTGTCCCAACAAGGGTGAGACCTTCCCCATTTATATTACAAAACGGATAAAAGAAGAGGACAAGTGTCTCTCCTATACTGGACCGACAGATTACACCTTATCCTTATCTTCAAACTTTATCGGTTGTGGAGATAGCATCTTCCTTTACTAATAGTGGGTATCTACTTTTGCCAAAGCTGTTTGACCGGTTGTGCCGACCCTTAGTGCTCGTGTCCTTTTCCTTTACTGTTTTTATCTTTAGCTATCTTTTCTGCAATGACAGCTGTAAGGGAATCCCAAAAATCTCCGAGAGTGGGCTCCTCATCTTCGGGTAACTGTGATTCTCTTGCCAACACGTGTTAATTTGGATCTGCGTTCTGGATTGAGGGCCGATTTTGCTGATCTCATGGAGGCATCATCATCTTGAGGTACTGTTTGGAAAAATTGTTCCTTCAGGAAATCCATGCTTTTAATAATTATTTCATGTTCTGAAAGATGGGGATTCTGCTGTTTTAATTCCTTTTCAATTTGAACAAATGGATTGCTGGCTGCTTAACTGATTCCCAACATGCTTTGGTATGCTGCTGGATTTTCTGGACAGTTTCTGTTAAAATAGGGTTCATACCCTTATCCCACCATTGAACAAAAAATATCCTTTTAAGGTGGGGAACTTTATTCTGGTAATCACATGCAAAGTCCCATTTCCATATCCATGGGATATTGAATCGGATAGTGAAATGGACGACAGATTTACTGATAGAAAGATCACGGTTTTTATTTAAATAAGCATAGGCGCGAGAATATGCCACATGCCATTCATTGAAAGCAGTTCGGATGGATTCTGGTAAAATGTCAAGGGAAAGCCCAAACTTATCCCACCACATGAGGAACCAATTAGGAACATCGTGTTTTAGAACATCAGGGCTGACACGGATAAAACAAGAATGGTTTTTAATCAGATTTTGGTAATAGAATACCTGAGTAAAGGCATCTATATAATCCCAGTAACTGTATTTTGTTTGCTTATTACGCAAATCAAGATCACGGGTAGTATGGGGATGGATGCCCCTTGTAGAAATGGGCATGATGGAACGGATAGTGATTTTATTGAAAGAGATCGGACTGGTGGCCTTATTGGCATCATGGAGTGTGTGCTTAAATTCACAAGCTCCTGTTTCTGTTAATATCTGTTCATAGATATATCTGTACTGGTCAAAATGAGGAGGAGATTGTTGCGTGGTAAGATACCTCCGCTTGATCTCCCATGGATCTGTCATCCATTGTTCATCTGCTGTATCAATCCAGAGGACTGTTTCCTCGGTAATACTGTTAGGAGTATACGGATCTTCAGTCTTAAGCAGAATATCCTTAGCTGATGGATTACGGGTTTGTCATTTATTGACTTCTCTCAACCCAACCTCAGCATTTATTGACTTTTCCTAACCCACAATCCCTTTTGACTTCTCTCATAATTATTTCAAGATCCTTTTCAATTTCTCTCATACACTATGGTTACACACAAAAATTAAAAAAAAAAAAGATAAGAATTTAGTTATAGATCTCAAAAAGATATAACATCTAAATTTGAATTGTGATTTAATAATATAATTATGTATTTTTTTTTATGTATATCTATCAAAATTTTAAATTACTTAATGGGACAAATTAGTCAATTTTTCAAAATTATTGATTTTTAATTTACAAAATAGATTAAAAAAACTATTGACTGATTTATTTTTTTAATAACAAAAATATTTCATAATCTCTCCCTCCTAATTTCTCTCACAAATTTTTTTAAAAAAAAATATTAAAACTTGCATTCATTTTCTCTTCCCTAAAAAACAGATATTATTTTCTATTAAAATTGAAGATATCTACCTATATTTTATATATTATATTATAACATAACAAAAAAAAAAAAAAAACTAAAAAACTAAAAAAAAAAACTTTAAAGTTTATCTAAATAAATTTTAAATCAATAAAACTCACGTATCTATCACATATCTAACTCACATCATAACTTACCTAAATAATAATAATTAAAAATAAATGGAAACCACAGATAAATTAAATTTAAAAAAAAAAAAGATATCCACAACTCCATCTTAAATAAATTGAAAAAAAAAATACCCGAATAGAAACCACACAAAAATAAAAATAAAAATAAAAATAAAAAGATATATCTATCTATCTATCTATATTTATACTATATATTAAGCAAAATGGGGTTTTTAACCCCCAAGGCCTATGGAAGTTTCAATATCCCAATATGAATTTTTTTAATTTTTTATTTAAAAAAAATAAAAACTCAGTATTTATTGATTTGGTCAAAATCCCCTGATTAGAATTTATTAACTTTTTTCAATTCACATATCTTTCCACATGCCTGCAATTATTGATTTGGTCAAAATCCCCTTATCAGCATTTAAAATCCCTTTATACAAATAATTATAGATACAATTCGTGTATAGTTACTGCAGTACCCTTTTCAACTTCTCCCATACACTATGGTTAGTGATAAGAAAAAAATCTTAAAAAACATAATTTATATATTAAAAAAAATCTAAAATAAATATAAATATCTATAATCTAAAATAAAATCTAAAAAGGGGTTTCTAACCCCCAAGCCTTGTGGGTGCTCCAATATCCCACCAAAGCCTTCATTAGAGGCATCAGTTTCCAAAATGCGGTTTCTAATCAGACTGCAAAATTTAAGACAATTCAGATCTCGTCCCAAAAGTGTCGCTAAAATGTTGTTTCTGATCAGACTGCCAAATCTGAGACAATTCCGAGCTCGTCTCAAAAGTGTTGCTAAAATGCCATTTCAAAATGGCCAACCAAATTGGTGACAATTCCAAGCTCATCCCAAAAGTGTTGCTAAAATTCAATTTCCGATCAAACAACCAAATTTGAGACAATTCAGAGCTCATCCCAAAATGGTCGCAAAAACACCTCAAACTGCCAAATTTGAGACAATTAGCAACTCGTCCCAAACATATCGCCAAAATGCCATTTTCGATCAATCTGCGAATTTCTAACAATTCCAATCTCGTATGAAAAGTGTTGCTAAAATATAGTTTCCGATCAGACCGCCAAATTTCAGACAATTCCGAGCTCGTCCCAAAAATGTGGGCATAAAGCTATTTTTGATCAAACTGTCGAATTTGAGACAATTCCGAGCTCGTTTCAAAAGTGTCGCTAAAATGCCGTTTCAGATTAGACCATAAAATCTAGAGCCCATCCCAAAAGTGTCTCTAAAACTCTTTTTCCATTAAACTAAAAATTTGAGAGATTTCCGAGGTCGTTCCAAAAGTATCGCCAAAACAACATTTTTGATCTGACAGCCAAATTTGAGACAATTTTGAATTCGTCCCAAAAGTGTCGCCAAAATGCTGTATTTGATCAGACTGCCAAATTTGAGACAATTTCGAACTAATCCCAAATGTGTCTCAGAAACGCCGTTTCCATTCAGACTAAAATTTTGGACAATTCTAGGCTCGTTCTAGAAGTGTCATCAAAACAACCTTTTCGATCAGACTGCCAAATTTGAGACAGTTTCAAGCTCGTTCCAAAATTGTTGCCAAAATCCTATTTCCAATCAAACAGCTAAATTTGAGACAATTCCAAGCTCTTCCCAAAAGTGTCGTGAAAATGCCGTTTTCGATCAGACTGCCAATTTTGAGAAAATTTCGAGCTGGTCTTGAAAGTTTCGCAAAAATGTCGTTTCCGATGAGGCTACCAAATTTGAAACAATTCTGAGCTCATCGTAAATGTGTCTCCAAAATGCTGTTTTCAATCAGACTGCCAAATTTGAGACATTCCTATCTCGTCCCAAAAGTGTCACAAAAATGCCATTTCAAAATGGACTGCCAAATTTGAAACAATTTCGAGCTCGTATCGAAAGTATCACTAAAAATGTAATATCCGATCGGACTACCAAATTTGAGACAATTCTAGCTCGTCCCAAAAGTATTGCGAAAATGTCATTCCCTCTCAGTTGTCAAATTTGAGACAATTTTGAGTTCGTCCGAAAAGTGTCGCTAAAAAGCCATTTCCGATCAGACTCCCAAATTTGAGACAATTCCGAGCTTGTTCCAAAACATTATTTTTTTTTATCAACCTACCAAATTTGAGACAAATTCCAAGCTCGTCCAAAATGTGTCTCCAAAATGCCGATTCCGATTAGACTACCAAATTTGGGACAATTCTGAGAGTGTCACCAAAATGTCATTTCCGATCATACTACCAAATTTTAAACAATTTAGAACTCGTCCCAAAAGTGTCGTAAAAATGTAGTTTTTGATCAGACAGCCAAGTTTGAAATAATTCTGATCTTGTCCCAAAAGTGTCGCTAAAATGTCGTTTTCCATCAGACTGCCAAATTTGAGACAATTCCGATCTCGTCCTAGAAGTGTCGCAAAAATGCCAATTCAGATCAAACTACCAAAGTTGACACAATTTTGAGCTTGTCCCAAAAGTGTCGCCAAAACACCATTTCCGATCAGACTGCCAAATTTTAGAGAATTCCGAGCTCATCCCAAATTTGTCGCTAAAATGCAATTTTTGATCAAACTCCCAAATTTGAAACAATTACAAGCTCGTCCCAACTGTGTTGCAGGAATGTTGTTTTCCGATCAGCATGAAAAATTTGAGACAATTCCGAGATCGTCCCAAACATGTCACCAAAATGCCATTTCCGATCAGTTCGCCAAAATTTTGACAATTCTGACCTCGTCCGAAAAGTGTCGCTAAAATACGATTTCCAATCAGACTGCCAAATTTCAAACAATTCTGAGCTCATCCCAAAAGTGTCCATGTAACGCCATTTTTAGTCAAACTCCCGAATTTGAAACAATTCCATGCTAGTCCCAAAAGTGTCGCTAAAATGCTATTTTAGATTGGAGTGCAAAATTTGACAAAATTCTGAGCCTATCCCAATAGTGTCCCGAAAATGCCGTTGTCGACCAAACAACCAAATTTGAGACAATTTTGAGCTCTTCCCGAATGTTTCACGAAATTGCCGTTTCCGATTAGACTTTGAAATATGAGACAATTCTTAGCTCATCCCACAAGTCTCTCCAAAATGGCATTTCCATTAGACTGCCAAATTTAAGACAATTCCGAACTCGTTCCAAAAGTGCCGCCAAAATGCCGTTTCTAATCTAACAGCCAAATTTGAGACAATTCCGAACTCGTCCCAAAAGTGTTGCAAAAATGTTGTTTTCGATCAGACTGTCAAATTTGTGACAATTTCGAGCTGGTCCCAAAAGTGTTTCCAAAATGCCATTTTCGCTCAAATTACAAAATTTGAAACAATTCCAAGCTGGTCCCAAAAGTGTGGTCAAAATGTCGTTTTCGATCTGACAACCAAATTTGAGACAATTTCAAGTTGGTCCCAAAAGTGTCACAAAAACGCCGTTTCAGATTAGTCTGCTAAATTTGAGACAATTCTGAGCTCGTTCCAAATGAGTCGCCAAAACACCGTTTCTGAGCAACTTGCCAAATTTGAGACAATTGTGATCTTGTCCTAAAAGTGTCGTTACAATGCCATTTATGATCAGACTGCAAAATTTGAGACAATTCCTAGCTGCTTCCAAAAGTGTCAATAAAAGGGCCATTTCAGAATGGACTACCAAATTTGAAAAAATTTCGAGCTCGTCCCAAAAATGTTGTGAAAATGCCATTTCTGCTCAGACTTCCAAATTTGAGACAGAGCTTGTTCCAAAAGTTTCACCAAAATGCCATTTTTTATCAGAATGCCGGATTTGATACAATTCTGAGCTCGTCTGAAATGTGTTGCTAAAACACCATCTTCGATTAGACTGCCAAATCTGAGACAATTCTGAGCTTGACCCAAACGTGTCGCAAAAATGCCATTTATGATCATACTGCCAAATTTGAGACGATTCCGATCTCATCCCAAAAGTTTTTGCCAAAATGTCGTTTCCGATCTGACTTCCAAATTTGTAACAATTTAGAACTCGTCCCAAAAGTGTCGCGATCACACTGCCAAATTTGAGACAATTCCAATCTTGTCCCAAAAAGGTCGCTAGAATTTTATTTTCGATCAGACAACCAAATTTGAGACAATTCCGATCTCGTTCTAGAAGTGTCGTGAAAATGCCATTTTAGATAACACATCCAAATTTGAGAAAACTTCGAGCTAGTCCCACATGTGTCACAAAAACGTTGTTTCAGATACGATTGCCAAATTTGATACAATTCCGAGCTCGTTTCAAAAGTGTCGCCAAATGCCATTTTTTATCAAACTACCAGATTTGTGATAATCCTGAGCTCATCCCAATAGTGTGGCTAAAATGCCATTTTCGATTAGAGTGCTAAATTTGTGACAATTCGCAGCTGGTCCGAAAAGTGTCCCAAAAATACCATTTCAGATCAGATTGCCAAATTAGAGACAATTCCAAGCTCGTCCCAAAAGTGTAGCGAAAATACCGTTTCAAATCAGACGACCAAATTTGAGACAATTTCGAGCTGGTTTGGAATGTGTCATGAAAACGCCGTTTCAGATATGATAGTCAAATTTAAGACAATTCTGAGCTTTTCTGAAAAGTGTCTGCAAACCGCCGTTTTCGATCAGATTGCCAAATTTGAGTCAATACCGAGCTCGCCTCAGACGTGTCACCAAATTGTCGTTTTCAATCAGACAACCAAATGTGAGACAATTCCAAGCTCGTCCTAAATGTGTCGTGAAAACACCGTTTCAAATCAGATTGCCACGTTTGAGACAATTCCAAGCTCGTCCCAAAAGTATCACCAAAATGCCTTTTCAGATCAAACTGCCAAATTTGAGACAATTCCGAGCTCGTTCCAAAAGTGCCTTCAAAATGTCGTTTTTGAACAGACTGCCAAATTAGGGAAAATTTCAAGCTGGTCCCAAAAGTGTCACCAAATGTCGTTTCCGATCAGACTACCAAATTTGGGAAAATTTCGAGCGCGTACCAAAAGTGTTATGAAAACGCCATTTCTAATAAGACTTCCAAATTTGAGACAATTTTGAGCTCGTCCAAAAAGTGTTGCCAAAATGCCATTTCTGATCAGACTGCCAAATTTGACACAATTCCCAACTTGTCCCAAACAAGTAGCCAAAATGCTATTTCAGATCAGAATACCAAATTAGAGACAATTCCGAACTCGTTCCAAATTGTCGACAAAATGCCGTTTCCGATCAGATTGCCAAATTTGAGACAATTTCGAACCGATCCCAAAAGTGTCTCCAAAATATCATTTCCGATCAAACTACCAAATTTAGGAAAAAATTCGAGCGTATCCCACAAGTGTCGCAAAAACACCGTTTCACATCAGATTGCCAAATTTGAGACAATTGCGAGCTCGTCCAAAATGTGTCGCCAAAATGCCATTTCCGAGCAGATTGCCAAATTTGTGACAATTTTGAGCTCCTCCAAACGTGTCGCCAAAATGTCGTTTCTGATCAGACTACCAATTTGGGACAATTCTGAGCTGGTCCAAAAGTGTCGCGATAAAGCTGTTTCGAATCAGACAGTCAAATTTCAGACAATTCCGAGCACATCCAAAAAGTGTCACCAAAAATCCATTTTTGACTAGACTGCCAATTTGAGACAATTTCGAGTTAGTCCCAAAAGTTTCTCACAAACACCGTATTCGTCCTATTTACCAAATTGGAGATAATTCCGAGCTTGTTCCAAAAGTGTCACCAAAATGCAATTTTCAGTTAGATTGCCAAATTTGAGATAGTTCCGAGCTCGTCACAAAATTGTTGCCAAAACGCCATTTCCGATCACACTACCAAATTTGCGATAATTCCATACTCGTCCCAAAAGTTTCGCGAAAATGCATTTTCTATCAGACTGCTAAATTTGAGACAATTTCGAGCTGGTCCCAATAGTGTCACCAAGACGCCATTTCATATCAAAATGCCAACTTTGAGACAATTCCAAGCTCGTCCCAAAAGTGTTGCCAAAATACCATTTCCGATCATACTGCCAAATTTGAGACGATTATGATCTAGTCCGAAAAGTGTCGCTAAAATGCCGTTTTCGATCAAACTGCCAAATTTAAGACAATTTCGAGATCTTCCCAAAACTGTCGAGACAGTGCCATTTCAGGATCAACTTCCAAATTTTAGACAATTCTGAGCCCGTTCCTAAAGTGTCGCTAAAATTTCATTTCTGATCAGAAACGCAAATTTGAGACAATTCCGAGTTCATCTCAAAAGTGTCACAAAAATGCCGTTTCCAACCAGACTGCCAAATTTGAGACAATTTCGTGCTCGTCCCAAAAGTGTCGATATAACGGTATTTTCGATCAAACTCCCGAAATTAAGACAATTCTAAGTCGTCCCAAAACTGTCACAAAAATAACGTTTCAGATCAGACTACCAAATTTGAGACAATTTTAAAGCTCGTCCCAAAAGTGTTGCGAAACATCGTTTCTAATCAGATTGCAAAATTTGAGACAATTCCGAACTCATTCCTAAAAATGTAAATGTCGTTTCCGATCAGACTGCTAAATTTTGAGATAGTTTCAATCCAGTCAAAAAAGTTTCGGGAATATGTAGTTTCAGATCAGACTGCCAAATTTGAAACAATTCCAAGCTCGTCCCAAAAGTGTGGTGAAAATGTCGTTTTCGATCCGACAGCCAAATTTGAGACAATTTCAAGTTGGTCCCAAAAGTGTCACAAAAATGCCGTTTCAGATTAGTCTGCCAAATTTAAGACAATTTTGAGCTCGTTCCAAATGAGTCACCAAAACACCATTTTCGAGCAACCTGCCAAATTTGAGACAATTGTGATCTTGTCCTAAAAGTGTCGTTACAATGCCATTTATGATCGACTGCAAAATTTGAGACAATTCCTAGCTGCTCCCAAAAGTGTCGGTAAAAGGGCCATTTCAGAATGGACTGCCAAATTTGAAAAAATTTCGAGCTCGTCCCAAAAATGTTGTGAAAATGCCATTTCTACTCAGACTTCCAAATTTGAGACAGAGCTTGTTCCGAAAGTTTCACCAAAATGCCATTTTTTTATCAGAATGCCGGATTTGATACAAGTCTGAGCTCGTCTGAAATGTGTCGCTAAAACACCGTCTTCGATTAGACTGCCAAATCTGAGACAATTCTGAGCTTGACCCAAACGTCTCGTAAAAATGCCATTTTTGATCATACTGCCAAATTTGAGACGATTCCGATCTCATCCCAAAAGTTTTCGCCAAAATGTTGTTTTCGATCTGACTTCCAAATTTGTAACAATTTAGAACTCGTCCCAAAAATGTCGCGATCACACTGCCAAATTTGAGACAATTCCAATCTTGTCCCAAAAAGGTCGCTAGAATTTTATTTTCGATCAGACAACCAAATTTGAGACAATTCCGATCTCGTTCTAGAAGTGTCGTGAAAATGCCATTTTAGATAACACATCCAAATTTGAGACAACTTCGAGCTAGTCCCACATATGTCACAAAAACGTTGTTTCAGATACGATTGCCAAATTTGATACAATTCCGAGCTCGTTTCAAAAGTGTCGCCAAATGCCATTTTTTATCAAACTACCAGATTTGTGATAATCCTGAGCTCATCCCAATAGTGTGGCTAAAATGCCATTTTCGATTAGAGTGCTAAATTTGTGACAAGTCGGAGTTGGTCCGAAAAGTGTCCCAAAAATACCATTTCAGATCAGATTGCCAAATTAGAGACAATTCCAAGCTCGTCCCAAAAGTGTAGCGAAAATACCGTTTCAAATCAGACGACCAAATTTGAGACAATTTCGAGCTGGTTTGGAATGTGTCATGAAAATGCCGTTTCAGATATGATAGTCAAATTTAAGACAATTCTGAGCTTTTCTGAAAAGTGTCTGCAAACTGCCGTTTTCGATCAGATTGCCAAATTTGAGTCAATACCGAGCTCGTCTCAGACGTGTCACCAAATTGCCGTTTTCAATCAGACAACCAAATGTGAGACAATTCCAAGCTCGTCCTAAATGTGTCGTGAAAACACCGTTTCAAATCAGATTGCCACGTTTCAGACAATTCCAAGCTCGTCCTAAAAGTGTCACCAAAATGCCTTTTTAGATCAAACTGCCAAATTTGAGACAATTCCGAGCTCGTTCCAAAAGTGCCTTCAAAATGTCGTTTCTGAACAGACTGCCAAATTAGGGAAAATTTCAAGCTGGTCCCAAAAGTGTCACCAAATGTCGTTTCCGATCAGACTACCAAATTTGGGAAAATTTCGAGCGCGTACCAAAAGTGTTGTGAAAACGCCACTTCTAATAAGACTTCCAAATTTGAGACAATTTTGAGCTCGTCCAAAAAATGTTGCCAAAACACCATTTCTGATCAGACTGCCAAATTTGACACAATTCCCAACTTGTCCCAAACAGGTAACCAAAATGCTATTTCAGATCAGAATACCAAATTAGAGACAATTCCGAACTCGTTCCAAATTGTCGACAAAATTCCGTTTCCGATCAGATTGCCAAATTTGAGACAATTTCGAACCTATCCCAAAAGTGTCTCCAAAATGTCATTTCCGATCAAACTACCAAATTTAGGAAAAAATTCAAGCGTGTCCCACAAGTGTCGCAAAAACACCGTTTCACATCAGATTGCCAAATTTGAGACAATTGCGAGCTCGTCCAAAATGTGTCGCCAAAATGCCATTTCCGAGCAGATTGCCAAATTTGTGACAATTTTGAGCTCCTCCAAACGTGTCGCCAAAATGTCGTTTCTGATCAGACTACCAATTTGGGACAATTCTGAGCTGGTCCAAAAGTGTCGCGATAAAGCTGTTTCGAATCAGACAGTCAAATTTCAGACAATTCCGAGCACGTCCAAAAAGTGTCACCAAATATCCATTTTTGACTAGACTGCCAATTTGAGACAATTTCGAGTTAATCCCAAAAGTTTCTCACAAACACCGTATTCGTCCTGTTTACCAAATTGGAGATAATTCCGAGCTTACTCCAAAAGTGTCACCAAAATGCAATTTTCAGTTAGATTGCCAAATTTGAGATAGTTCAGAGCTCGTCACAAAATTGTTACCAAAACGCCATTTCCGATCACACTACCAAATTTGCGAGAATTCCATACTCGTCCCAAAAGTGTCGCGAAAATGCATTTTCTATCAGACTGCTAAATTTGAGACAATTTCGAGCTGGTCCCAATAGTGTCAGCAAGTCGCCATTTCATATCAGAATGCCAACTTTGAGACAATTCCAAGCTCGTCCCAAAAGTGTTGCCAAAATACCATTTCCGATCATACTGCCAAATTTGAGACGATTCTGATCTAGTCCGAAAAGTGTCGCTAAAATGCCGTTTTCGATCAAACTGCCAAATTTAAGACAATTTCGAGATCTTCCCAAAATTGTCGATACAATGCCATTTCAGGATGGACTTCCAAATTTTAGACAATTCCGAGCCCGTTCCTAAAGTGTCGCTAAAATTTCATTTCCGATCAGAAACGCAAATTTGAGACAATTCCGAGTTCAACTCAAAAGTGCCGCAAAAATGCCATTTCCAACCAGATTGCCAAATTTGAGACAATATTGTGCTCGTCCCAAAAGTGTCGATATAACGGTATTTTCAATCAAACTCCTGAAATTAAGACAATTCTAAGCCGTCCCAAAAGTGTCACAAAAATACCGCTTCAGATCAGACTACCAAATTTGAGACAATTTTAAAGCTCGTCCCAAAAGTGTCGCGAAACATCGTTTCTAATCAGATTGCAAAATTTGAGACAATTCTGAACTCATTCCTAAAAGTGTAAATGTCGTTTCCGATCAGACTGCTAAATTTGAGATAGTTTCGAGCCAGTCAAAAAAGTTTCGGGAATATGTAGTTTCAGATCAGACTGCCAAATTTGAATCAAATCTGAGTTCCTCCAAAAAGTGTCGCCAAAACAGTATTTCTGATCGGACTACCAAATTTGAGACAATTAAGAACTCGTCCCACAAGTGTCGGCAAAATGTTGTTTCTAATCAAACTCTAAAAGTTGAGACAATTTCGTGCTCATTCAAAAAAATGTCATGAAAACGCCGTTTCTGATCTGACTATAAAATTTGAAACAATTCCGAACTCATCCCAAAAGTGTCTCCAAAACGCAATTTTTGTTATACTGGAAAATTTGAGACAATTCTGAGCTCATCCTAAAAATGTTACAAAGAAGCCCTTACCAATCAAACTGCCAAATTTGAGACAATTTTGAACACGTCCCAAAAGTGTCGCCAAAATGTCATCTCTTATCAAACTGCCAAATTTGAGACAATTTTGATCTGATCCCAACAATGTCGCGAAAATTTTGCTTCCAATCAGACTGCCAAATTTGAGGCAATTCCAAACTCATCTCAAAACTGTCAGTAACGTTTCTGATCAAACTGCCAACATTGAGACAATTCTAATCTCGTTCCAAAAGTGTTGCTCAAATGCCGTTTTCGATCAAACTACCAAATTTTAGACAATTTCGAGCTCGTCCCAAAAGTGTCGCTAAAATGCCGTTTCATAATGGATAGCCATATTTGAGACAATTCTAAGCTTGTCCCAAAATGGCAACTAAAATGCAATGTCCGATCAGACTCCCAAATGTGAGACAATTCCGAGCTTGTTCAAAAAGTGTTGCGAAAACACCCTTCCCGATCAGACTACCAAATTTGAGACAATTGTGTGGTTGTCCCAAAAGTGTCACAAAAACGCCATTTCCCATTAGACTACCAAATTTGAGACAATTTCAAGTTAGCCCCAAAAGTATCACGAAAACGCCGTTTCAAATCAAGCTACCAAATTTGACAGGATTCCGAACTTGTCCCAAAAGTGTCACCAAAATGCCGTCTTGATTAGACTGCAAAATTTGAGACAATTTGGACCTTGTCCTAAAAGTGTCACAAAAAATGCCGTTTCAGGATAAACTGCCAAATTTGAGACACTTCCGAGCTCGTCCCAAAAGTGTCACTAAAATGCAATTTCCAATCAGTCTCCCAAATTTGAGACAATTCCGAGCTCATCCCAAAAGTATCGCGAAAACGCCGTTTTCGATCAGACTACAAAATTTGAGAGAATTCCTAACTCGTCCCAAAAGCGTCTAGAAAACGCTGTTTCCATTCAGAATGCCAAATTTGAGACAAGTTTGAGCTTGTTCCAAAAGTTTTACGAAAACATCCTTTCTAATCTAACAGCTAAATTTGAGACAATTCATATCTCATCCCAAAAGTGTCACAAAAATGCCATTTCCCATTAGACTACCAAATTTGTGACAATTCCAGCTTGGTCACGAAAATGCTATTTCAGATCAGACTGCCAAATTTGAGACAATTCTAAGGGCATTCCAAAAATGTCACCCAAATGCCATTTCCGATCAGACTGCCAAATTTGAGACAATTACGAGCTCGTCCCAAGTGTGTCGCCAAAACTCTGTTTCCAATCAAATCACCAAAATTGACACAATTCTGAACTCGTCCCAATTTGTCGCCAAAACGACATTTCCGATCAGATTGCCAAATTTGAGACAATTTCGAGCATGTCCCCAAAGTGTCTCCAAAATGTCGTTTTCGATCAGACTGCCAAATTTGGGAAAATTTCAAGCGCGTCCCAAAAGTGCCGTGAAAACAGCGTTTCTAATCAAGCTGCCAAATTTGAGACAATTTCAAGCTCATCCAAAAAGTGTCACCAAAACACCATTTCCGATCAGACTACTAAATTTGAGACAATTCCCAGCTTGTCCCAAACGTGTCACCAAAACGCCATCTCAGATTACACTACCAAATTTAAGGCAATTTCGAGGTCGACCCAAAAGTGTTGTGAAAATGCCCTTGCAGATCAGAGTGCCAAATTTGAGATAATTCTAATATCATCCCAAAAGTGTCGCAAAAATGCTCTTTCCGATTATACTGCTAAATTTGAAACAATTCAGAGCTCATTCCAAACATGTCACCAAAATGTCGTTTCTGATCAGACTGCCAAATTTCAGAGAATTCCAAACTAGTCCCAAAAGTGTCGCAAAAATGTCATTTCTGATCAGACAACCACATGTAAGACAATTCCGAGCTCGCCCCAAAAGTGTCGCCAAAATAGTGTTTCCGTTCAGACAACCATATTCCGAGCTCATCCCAAATGTGTCACAAAAATTTAGTTTTCGATCAAACTGCATAATTGAAGACAATTCAAATCTCCTCCCAAAAGTGTTGCTAAAATGCCATTTCTGATCAAACGGCCAAATTTGAGACAATTCTTAACTCGTCCCAAATTGTCGACAAAACGCCGTTTCTAAGCAGATTACCAAATTTGTGACAATTTCGAGCTCCTCCAAATGTATTGCCTACACGCTGTTTCTGATCAGACCACCAAATTTGAGACAATTCTGAGCTGGTCCAAAAGTGTCGTCAAAATGCCGTTTCCGATTAGATCGCCAAATTTCAGACAATTCCGAGCATGTTCCAAAAGTCTCACCAAAAAGCCATTTTTTATTAGACTGCCAATTTGAGACAATTTTGAGTTAGTCCCAAAAGTGTCTCCCAAATGCCATTTCCGTCCTTACTGCCAAATTTGAGATAATTTCAAGCCCATTCCAAAATTGTTGCCAAAATGACCTTTTCGTTCAAATTGCCAAATTTGAGACAGTTCTAAGCTCGTCACAAAGTGTCTCTAAAACACCATTTCCGATCAAATTGCAAAATTTGCGACGATTCTAAGCTTGTCCCAAAAGTGTCGCGAAAATGCGTTTTCTCTCAGGCTACCAAATTTGAGACAATTTCGAGCTGGTCCCAACAGTGTCGCCAAGACGGCATTTCACATTAGACTACCAACTTTGAGACAATTCCAAGCTCATCCCAAATGTGTAGCCAATGTGCCATTTTTTATCAGATTGCCAAATCTAAGACAATTCTAAGCTCGACCCAAACATGTGGCAAAAATTCCGTTTTCGATCATTTTTCCAAATTTGAGAAAATTTCGATCTCGTCCCTAAAGTATTGCTAAAATACCATTTTTCGATCAAACTGCCAAATTAGAGACAATTTTGAGCACTTCCCAAAAGTGTCACTAGAATGCCATTTCAGAGTGGATTGCCAAATTTTAGACAATTCCGAGCTCTTTCCAAAAGTGTCATTAAAATTTCGTTTCTGATTCAGCTCCTAAATTTGAGGCAATTCCGAGGTCATCCCAAAAATGTCGCGAAAATGCCGTTTCCTATTAGATTGCCAAATTTGAGACAATTCCGAGCTCATCCCAAAAGTGTCAATGTAATGGCATTTTCGATCAAACTCCTAAATTTGAGACAATTCTGAGCTCGTCCCAAAAGTGTTGCAAAAATGTCATTTTTGATCAAACTGCTAAATTTGAGACAATTTCGAGCTCATCCCAAAAGTGTTGCTAAACGTCGTTTCTGATCAAACTATAACATTTGAGACAATTCCGACCTTATCCTAAAAGTGTAGCAAAAATACCATTTCTGATCAAATTGCCAAACTGGAGACAATTTCGAGCCGGTCCAAAAAGTTTCACGAATATACCGTTTCAGATCAAACTGCCAAATTTGAGACAAATCTGAGCTCGTCCCAAAAGTGTGGCCAAAATGGCGTTTCCAATTAGACTACCAAATTTGAGACAATTAAGAACTCATCCCACAATTGTCGCCAAAATGCTGTTTTTGATCAAACTCCCAAATTTGAGGCAATTCCGAGCTTGTGCCAAAAGTGTCGTTAAAACGCCGTTTCTGATCAGACTATAAAATTTGAGACAATTTTGAACTCATCCCAAAAGTGTTTCCACAATGTAGTTTTTGTTATAATGTAAAATTTGAGACAATTTCGAGCTCATCCTAAAAGTGTCGCCAAGATGCCCTTACCAATCAGACTGGCAGATTGGAGACAATTTCGAACATGTCCCAAAAGTGTCGTCAAAATGTCCTTTTCAATCAGACTGCCAAATTTGAGACAATCTTGATCTTATCCCAAAAGTGTCGTGAAAATTTATTTCCAATAAGATTGCCAAATTTGAAGCAATTCCGAACTCGTTCAAAAATTGTCACCAAAACATTGTTTCTGATCAGACTGCCAAATTTGAAACAATTCAGAACTCATCCCAAAAGTGTCACAAAAACCCCGTTTCTGATCAAACTGCCAAATTTGAGACAATTTCGAACTCGTCTCAAACTTGACGCCAAAATGCCGTTTCCGATCAGGTTGCCAAATTTGAGACAATTTCGAGCTCGTCCCAAAAGTGTTTCCAAAAATTTCATTTCTAATCAGACTGCAAAAAGTGTGTCAAAAATGTTGTTTTAGTTAGTACTGCAAAATTTGAGACAATTCTAAGCTTGTCCCAAAAGTGTCGGTAAAATACCATTTCTGATACGACTGCCAAATATGAGACAATTATGAGTTCCTCCCAAACATGTTGCCAAATTGTTGTTTCTGATTAGACTTTCAAATTTTAGAGAATTCTGTTTTTTTCCCAAAAGTGTCGCTAAAATGTCGTTTACGATCACATTGCCAAATTTGAGGCAATTTCGATCTCGTCCCAAAAGTATTGCTAAAATGTCGTTTTCGATCAGACTGCCAAATTTGAGATAATTTTGAGCTCATCCTAAAAGTGTCGATATAACGCCATTTTCAATCAGACTCCCGAATTTGAGACAATTCCGAGCTCATCCCAAAAGTGTAGCTAAAATGCCGTTTCAGATTGCCCTGTAAAATTTAAGACAATTACGAACCCGTCCCAAAAGTGTTGCTGAAACGCCGTTTGCGATTAGACTCTAAAATTTGAGACAATTCTGAACTCATCCCAAAACTGTCTCGAAAATGCCATTTCTATTCGACTGCCAAATTTGACAGAATTTCGAGTTCGGTCCATAAGTGTCGCAAAAACGCCCTTGCCAATCAGACAGCCAAATTTGAGACAATTCTAAGCTCATCCCAAATGCGTCTCAAAAATGCCATTTCTGATCAGACTACCAAATTTGAGACAATTTCCAGCTTATCCTGAAAGTGTCACCAAAATGTAGTTTTCGCTTAGACTACCAAAATTTTAGACAATTTCGATCTCATCCCAAAAGGGTCACGAACAAGGCATTTCCTATCAGACTCCTAAATTTGAGACAATTTCGAGCTCGTTCCAGAAGTGTTGCCGAAATGCCATTTTTTATCAAACTGCCATAATTGACACAATTCCGAGCTCATCCCAAAAGTGTCGCTACAACGCCATTTTCGTTCAGACTGCTAAATTTCTTTCAATTCTGAGCTGGTCCCAAAAGTGTCGAGAAAACACCATTTCAGATCAGACAGCCAAACTTGAGACAATTCGAAGCTCGTCCCAAAACCGTTGCCCACATGCCGTTTCAGATCAGATTGCCAAATTTGAGACGATTTCGAGCTCGTCCCAAAAGTGTCGCCAACATGCTATTTTCGATCAGACTTCCAAATTTAAGACAATACAGATATCATACCAAAAGTGTCACCAAAACGCAATTTTGATCACATAGCCAAATTTGAGACAATTCCGAACTCGTCCCAAAAGTATCGCCAAAACACCATTTTCGATCAAATTACCAAATTTGAGACAACTCAAAACTCATTCCCAAAGGGTCTCTAAAACACCGTTTTCGATCAGAGTGCCAAATTTGAGACAATTCTGATCTTGTCCCAGAAGTGTCGCGAAAATGCCGTTTCAGATCCGACTACCAAAATTTAGACAATTTCGAGCTCGTCGCACAATTGTTGCCAAAACATTATTTCTGATTAGTCTGTCGAATTTGAGACAATTCCGAGCTCGTGCCAAATGTGTCAACAAAATGTCGTTTTCGATCAAACAGCCAAATTTGAGACGATTCTCAGCTCGTCCCAAAGGTGTCGCTACAACTCCGTTTCATATCAGACTACCAAATTTAAGACAATTCTGAGCTCATCCCAAAAGTGTCACCAAAATCACATTTCTAATCAGATTCCCAAATTTGAGACAATTCCGAGCTCATCCCAAACATGTCGCCAAAATGCCATTTTCGATCAGACAACCAAAGTTGAGGCATTTCCGATCTCGTCCCAAGAGTGTCGCTAAAATAACATTTTTTATTAGACTACCAAATTTGAGAAAATTCCAAGTTCGTCCCAAACATGTCACCAAAATGTCGTTTTAGATCTGGCTGCCAAATTTGCGACAATTCAGAGCTCATTCCAAAAGTGTCACAAAAAAGTCATTTTGTAGACACCCAATTTTTGACCAACCTTAAGACTCAGACATCATCGATTGAGCGCTCGGTGATAGTGCATGTTGTGCTCATTTCGAGTTTCTGGAGTTTTCAACTAAGTGCCTTGCCTCCAGGCCTCTGAACTCTTTGTGTTTTGGCTCGGTTTGTAGACCAGACTTTGTTTTCCCTTCCCTGGAGGGAGGGAGAGGTCCGTAGACCACTTTTCCCTCTTGGAGACTAGTTTTCGATTTCTAGAGTCTTCGGCCGCGTGCCTCGTCTCGGGACCGCTTAACGTTCTCCTTTTGGCTTGGTTTTCGAACCATGCCTTGTTGCCTTTTCCGGGAGGGACACTGAGGTCTGGGAGACCACTTTTTATGGTCATAGACCACTTTTCCCTCATAGACCACTTTTGGTGCCAATAGACTAGTTTTCGAGGCTTCCAGCTGCGCGCCTTGTCCCTCGGACTTTTGTCTTGCATCCTTTTTTGTTTATTTTTGGCACGAACCTTGTTTTCCTTGCTTGGAGGGTGGAATACGGTTGGGAGACCAGTTTCTCTCCCCATAGACCACTTTTCTTCCCCGCCAGCCAGTTTTCTTCCCTACAGACCACTAAAGTCGTCTACAAGTGATTTGCAGCTAGAAAAAGTGGTCTCCCACCATGCCATCACCTTGCTTTTTATGTGTAGACCACCCCTCCCCTTGGCCGACCACTTTTCTTTCTAGGAGACTACTTTCACTGGTCGGCCAACCAGTGTAAGTAGCTGGCCGACCACTTCACGTGGTCGGCAGCTTTCATGCACCTTTGACAGAACTCGAAAGTCAAAAAGTGACGGGAGTGGATGTCAAAGCCCAGAGACGACCCATTTTTGACAAGGCTGAAGACTTAGATAAACAGGCAAGATAAAAAAGAGATGCGCCCGCAGGCAAGGGCAAGTTGCAAATGTCATGCACAATGCCGAACATAACTTATGATCATGCAAAGAGAGCTGTAATGATGCAATTATGCAAAATAAATGCAACATTTTAAGCGAATGCTATGCGAGCAAGTAAACACGAACCAAACTACATCTCATGCAGAAAGGATGTAAGAAAATTATACGATTCTCACTGTGTCTCGCATGGAGAAGACTAATACATACAATATCGTCTAGTTTCACCAGCTTCAAATGAACAGTACATACAATATTATGCCTGCACAAAAGAGAGATTTTGACAAGTACAGTATAACAGGAACATATGATCAACGCTATATCAAGATACAATTTCAATACAAGATAAACACGTGCACATATGACACTAATGGGAAGGTGCATAGCAATGCAACTGAAAAGTGCATAGCAATACAAGTAGAACATGCGTGACAACACAAGTAATGCGGTGCATAACAATGCACTGAAGTTGCGCATAACAATGCGAGTAGGATGTGTGTGACAATGCAAATGAAGAGGGTGTATAACAATGCAACCGAAGCGCGCATAACAATGCAAGCAAAATGTGCGTGACAATGCAAGTAGTGTGCATAACAATGCAAGAGAAATGCGCATAACAATGCAAGCAAAAATGTGCGTGACAACGCAAGTGAAGAGGGTGCATAACAATGCAACCGAAGCGCGCATAACAATGCAAGAAAAATGTGCATGACAATGCAAGAGAAACGTGCGCGACAACGCAAGTAGAGTGCATAACAATACGAGAGCAATGTGCGTAACAACGCAACGAATGGTGTGCATAACAATGCGACTAATGATGTGCATAACAATGCATTTTCAGTGTAACTTCAAAAGCATATTTGAAACAAAATGCCGAATAAGGAAATACAAGCCTTAATGAGAGCAATTCAACCGTAACCTCCGATTTACCTCTCAGAGGGGTCACAATGTACTTAAAAAGGATACACCATGCTCTTGACGAGTAAAGATGAGCCATGTATCAAAGATTTGAATCGAAGTTCCTGCAGGGACAATTTGAGCCGAAAAGTGTACTTTTCTTGCACTTTCTCGAGAGCTGAGGACTCCAATCATCACCAAAACACACAGGGAGGACAATGTGACCCTGGAGACCACCCAGGAGGGTGGCCGACCACCTAGAACTGTTGCCGACCAGTTGTAGACCACTTAAGTGGTCAGCCAGCCAAAAAAACTGGTCGGCCGACCAGTTTACATAGCTTGGGGCAGTTTTGTCTTTTAAAGGCCGGCTCTTTAAGTACACAACTTCAAATCACTTTTCATCACATCTCCAAGGCCGAAATACATTTGTCTTCCATCCTACACACTTTTCTCTCTCAGATCTGCACTTTATACGTGTTTTCCAACGCCCCACGCGAAGTTCATTCGCGAAAACTTTCGATTCTCTTCGTTTTGAACCGATCAGAATTTGTTTTCAGAGCTTCTTTCTCCATTTTCACCACTTGAGGTATGTTCTTCTCGAAGTTTAACACCTTTTCCCAGGCTTTGACTTTTGTTGACTTTTCCTCTTCCCGAGAGTTGACTTTTGTTGACTTTTTACAATTTTGGCTCATTTTGCTCGTTTTTGCTCATTTTTGCACCTTTTTTTAGATGGCTGATCATATTCCTCACGATGGAGGCTCCCCGAGAGTAGAGGACGAGCCTGATGTCATACCATTGCCTCCGAGGATTCAACTTTTGACCCAGAGAGGTATCACCCGCAGGAGCACATGCTGCCACCGAGCACTTTCCACCATTTTACGGATTTTGTGCGGCGAGCACCTGCAAACTTGCTGCTACGGGGGCCTGAGTCCCACTTATCTCATCAAGCGCATGAGGTGCGTACTTTCCTTTTACATTTTCTGCAATGTATTTTGCATTTCTTGCACACTTCATGCTTTTACTATGTATTATATCCGCTCGTTCTAAACACATTTACATACACAGCGCTTCTGCTCGTTCTAAACATAACTCACAACAACACAGCATCTTGTTCATTTGGCATGCAGCTCATACATGACACTCTGCTCACTTGGCACACAGCTCACAACACAGCATTCTATGCATTTGGTGCACTGCTCAAAACAGAACACTCTATTCATTTAGCACACAGCTCACAACGCAACACTTTATTAACTTGGCACACAGCTTACAACACAGTATTCTATTCATTTGGCACGCAGCTCACAACACAACACTTTGTTAATTTGGCACACAGCTCACAAAATAGTATTTTGTTCATTTGGCACACAGCTCACAACACAACAATGCTCATTCTGAACACACAGCTCATAACACAGTATTCTTTTTACTTTGAACACACAGCTCATACACAACACTGTTCATTTTGAACACACAGCTCATAACACAAGATAATCGCTCATTCTCAACACATGACTCATAACACAAAGATTCTCATTTAATTTGAACACACGGCTATACACGATGCTGCTCATTCTGAACACACAGCTTATAACACAGCATTCTGTTTACTTTGAACACACAGCTCATACACAGTGCACTGCTCATTCTGAACACATGACTCATAACACAGTATTCTATTTTCTTTGAACACACAGCTCATAACACAGCATTCTATTTTCTTTGAACACACAGCTCATACACAACATACTACTCATTCTGAACACACGGCTCATAACACAGCATTCTGTTTACTTTGAACACACAGCTCATACACAACATACTGCTCATTCTGAACACACAGCTCATAACACAGCATTCTGTTTATTTTGCAATTGAATACATCGGTTCATTCTGAACGCAAGTATCTTTTCGTTTCACACGGGGTTACGGGTCTATCATCGCGAGGGAGTGGTACATGAAGCTCCCAGATGCTGTTCGACATATTGTGGATAAGGCAGGGTTTGGCCAATTTTGTACGGGGTTGTCGCATCATCCGGTGAGCAGGACCCTTCTGGGTGCACTTGTAGAGAGATGGTGGGACACCACCTACTCTTTCCATTTCTCTACCACCGGGGACATGACGATGACCCCCGTATGACTTTTCCATGCTGACGGGCCTCGATGTGAGAGGCCGGCGATCCCATATGATTTTGACATGGGCGAGTGGGAGGCAGCTTAGACTTATCTGCCAGGAGCCCATCCACCGACCTGCAGATCACCATGCATGGTCAGGTACACCTAGTTTACCGAGTAGTACAAGAGGACTATGCCTGAGACCGTTGAGGCCATAGAGCAGTATGCCCGAGATTTTTGATGTTCCTTCTCGGGACCACTCTGTTCTTCGACAGGGGGAACACAGTCGGGCTTTATCTTCTCACTGCTCTGGTAGACCTATCACAGGTCCGGCACTTTGATTGGGACAGAGCTGGCCTCGCTACCCTTTACTGCTACATGAGCGCGACCTTCCACGGGCAGGGGACCATAGTAGGTGGCTACTGGAGAGCCAGAGAGGTACCTTCTGCTCTCTTGATTTTTATTTCTTCTTTTCATTATCTGTACACTACACAGTCCACACATGGCACACATTACATTCTGTACTCTGCATTCTGCACTCAGCATTCTATATTCTGTATATTCTGTATTCACATTCTACACTAAGCATTTTGCATTCTATATATTCTGTATTCTCATTACCATTGTCTTGCCTTTCACAGCTGTGGGTTTATGCCTACTTCCCGACGCTCATCCCCGAGCTTAAGGTCGAGGCACAGCTTGAAATACTGTACTCAAGCAGATTCGAGGGTCAGTACCAGCCCAAGCCCCAGGAGACATTGCCATATCTGAGGCAGTATTTCGACACTGTGTAGGCGACCGAGGTAAACCAGAACTCTTAGTTCTTTATGCTTTCAGCTTTGATTCATCTTGCATATTTATGACAACTAATCAGTTTATGCACTTGCTATCTGCAGATCACTTGGCAGCCTTGGATAGGCATGCTAGGATATTCTCGGTTCCAGTTCGTTGGGGCATGGGACGCCTCTCATACAAGATTTTGTTTGAGGGACCAGTCGGCAGAGCCTAGTTTCTCGGGTAGCGCTTCATGCGCCAGACGATGGATAATCCCGCTTAGGAGATGCCCTCACCGCCTCCACTGGACATGCGGTCCACAGAGAGTCTCACTCCCCGGAAGGTTGATGACCTTATGCTGGGTGTCGATGCGGTTCTTTTCCTGGAGGAGGAGTACACGATATACCGCCATACAGACTTGATGCCTCCACTGACAGGTGTCCGCACTCCCATGAGGAGAGCTGCTGATATGCCGTCATCGAGTCACACCCGAGCAGCAGACATTCCCTTGACTAGTAGGGCCAGCGCTTCGGGAGGTAGGAGTAGGGGGATTCCCCCCATTAGGCAGTGTGCTGGATGGCCAGATCTTCTGACCGAGCTGATAGACTAGCGGTATGGGACGCCTTACCAGATTCCACTGGAGCCTCCGTTGCCTGATCATTGATATGTTAGTGACCCTGACTCACCGCCGGTATGCTCCACGGTTTTCATTTATGATTCAGATCTTTAGACATTCATTCATTCACTGATGACTCGAACTTGCATCTACAGCCTCCCAAAGGATATACTAAGGGGTTGCTCGAGATAGTGGCCTCACTCAAGAGTATGGTCTTGCTGAGGGAGACGCTGTTGTATGCCTCCGGCATTCCAGTACTTTTCAATTTCCTTGCATTTATCATACTTCTGATGACATATGGAAATTGAACATTTCACTATATTGATTCACTGCATGTGTAAAGCGCATCCGACACATCACATTCACATATTATAGCTGCATGCACACACACTCTGTGTACCATTCTTGTATCTGATACCTGATATACATACTCTGGCTGATGTATTCAAAACTGCCTTTTTAGGTCGCACCACTGCAACCCAGGCCATCCAGGCCTTCTCAAGCAGCTGGGAGAGGGGTCTCAACTCGTGGCTAAGAGAGGTATAGAGCGCCTGCTAGACAGGATGATGAGTCCAGCGAGGAGGAGGACTCAGCGCATCCTCAGTATGAGACATCTGTAGGCAGAGATGACGACTCTGGTTCTAGTTCTGAGGATGGAGGTGACGCCGAGGAGGATTCTAAGGATGGCAGCTCTGATTTAGACCGTGGTGCCGGCGGCGGTGGTGGAAAGGCTGCTCAGCCGAAGAGGGTGAAGAGAGCCTCTCAATGTTGAGCCACATAGCACCGATATAGATGTTTTGCTATTTTCTTTTTTGCTAGTAGTTGTAGCACATTGTACAGGGTTAAGCAGTTTTATTTTCTTAAAACTTGTACCCTGTTGTAAAATATTGTAAAAAGGAAACATGATAGAATGAAAGCAGCTTTTTGTTCAAAAAGTGTTGCATTTGTATTCTATGTATCGCATCGCATCATTTTGCACAAAAATGAGATTGATGAACATTGAACATTCATGTATTACCAAGCCAGGTAGTGAACCAACATAACAAACTAAACAACTTAACTCGATAAACAACAACAAGACCTTAACAAGTTTACAACTCAATAAGCAAAGAGCAACAACTTGATAAACAAATCGCAACAACTCGATAAACAAATGAGCAACAACTCGATAAACAAATGCGCAACAACTCGATAACCAAATGAGCCACAACTCAATAAGCAAATGCATATTGGATAAACAAAGCGACTGGACGCATCCGAAGCCGAAACAAACTCAGAACTTCAGCACTCCCAGCACATAGGAAGGCTAGGAACTCTTTTCTGGGGACAAGAAAAAGGTTGCAGACCAATTTTTGCTCATGGCTGACCACCAAAGAAGGCTGACGACCACTTTTTTTGGTCTGCAGACCGGAAAATGTGGCTGGCCAACCAGAAAAAGTGGTCGGCCTACAAGTTGTGCTGGGGGCCTCCAGATTCATGCCACATGTCCTCTAAACAGTGCCTTATCCTCCATAAAGGTTCCAGCTTCGTGGTTCTCCCATTCTAACTCAGTTTTGCACCAAAATGGAGGCATTTCTTGTCCAAAATCTCACAAGTTGGATTGCTACCTTGGATGGCTCAGAAAAATTGAGTTTCCGAGACTTTGGCATAAATGCACTATTCACGTTGAGTCGCACCCCGCTGCGTTTTTCGTTCCTTCATGCCGCGGCAAGATGTTGGAATCTGGTAACTCACATCTTTAGCTTTGGCAGACAAGAGATGTGTCCCACTTTCGAAGACTTCCAATCTTTAATGGAATCTAAGCACGATGAAGAAATCTTTTCCCAATTCCGCTTCGGCCACGTCCAAGCCTTAGGACGGATGTGCGGGCTCACTTTGCATGACACTCGATCATTGACTCGCGACGGAGTACTGGACATCCCCAGCTTGATTTGTCAATTTTCTGATGCCGGTTACCACGGCGATCATCATTGGCAGGGTTTTCGATGACATGCCATTTGCTTGTGCATGTTGTCTCATTTCTTGCTTGCCCCAAGCTCCGGTGGATCTAGCGTCCGTTTGATTGAGGTTGCCAAGGGCTTGAAAGAGGGCAAGAGCTGCATCGCCATGACACTAGCTAAGACATTGATGGGTTTGGATGCTTTCCATCGCTAGGAGACGACTAGATTCGCGGGGAGTCCACTACTGTTGCAGGTAATGTTTCCCACCCTATCTCACATATATTTCTCACATCACTCGGCCCTCAAGCTCTTTTTTCTCTCAAAACCCTTTTCTCACTTTTCTCTCCACATACACCTCTCTATTCTTTAATCTCTCATTTTTCATCCCTCCCCAGATATGGTTGATAGATAAGTTGAAGGTTGTAGACTCATGCCCAGCATATTCAGCTCGCAACTATTTCTTCCGACGACATCTAGTTGATGCCCCTGATGAGAGATGGTGGTGCGAATGGATGTGCAGTTTGTCCGCTCTCGACATTGCTTGGCGCTACCCTTGGCTCAATCTGTCGGTGATGAGCTACAGCATGACTCACCAGCCCAGAATTCAGTTGATCGGCCTGACACACTGTGTTCTTTACTTTCCATTTCAAATCCGGCACCAATTTGGACATGATTAGACTTACCCAGAGGAAGGGATAGAGTACCCTGCTGCATTTCTAGTCTGGGGCACACAGCTAGCTCAGTATGCCGCAACATGGAGGACGAGAGAGCTTCTGGCCCCCGCTCCCACTTTCAATTGCACCCTCTCTGATGAGTGCATAGCTTGGCTTGATAAAGAGGTGCAGGTTGGGCCTACTTTGGCATCAGAGGCTTCCATAAGCTCTGGGAGGGGACGCAAGAACACTTGACTTGACTATGCCCTGAATTTATTGCTTTATCAGTACTTTCAAGTTTTCCTTATGAATGTAATAAAAAGCAACTTCAATTTGTATTCAAGAGTAGGAGAACTATGTACTGAAATCAATGTAATTGAAGGTTGTGGGTACTGAAAATTTTCCATTTGGTCCAAAAATGGTCTAAGTTGTAAAAAGATTAATTTGAGCAAAATCAACTTTTATTAAAACTTTTCAAAACCATTTTCGATATGGATCACAACTGGACACGCCTGAGATCTATCAGTGAGATGTATAACCCCGGATCCCAAAGAATCGAAAGTTGCCCTAGTCTGAATAACACTTTGACGGAGATCACAACCGAGCTCTTGAATGCAGAATAGACAAAGATGACCAACATGATCACACGGACAAAGTTGATCGGGAAGTGTTTATGGTTGGACTTCAGAATGAAGTTGCCTACGTATCCCGAAGATGGGAATCAAGCCTTACGTAGTTCGGCTCGGGTTCACTCGTGTATCAACACTCTCCTTTTGCGCTCTAACTTTTGCCAAGGCCGCCCTTTCTGAGTTTCCAACCTTGCGAGCTCAGTTTTTATTATTTCAAATTTTTCATGCTCTAACTTTTGCCCAGTTCGCCCTTTCAGGTTTTCAGCCTAGCGAGCCACTCAGGGATAGTATTTTTTCAACTTGTCCATGTTGATCAGCTGGGAGAACTCTAGGCCATCTAGGTCCATCAGAACGATAGCTTCGCCCGACCAGATAGACTTGATGATGTAAGGGCCAGTCAAATTAGGTCTGAACTTGCCCCTAGGGTCATGGATGGGAGCTCGGCTGTCTTTGAGCACTAGATCCCCTTCCTTCAAATTCCTGGACTTAACCTTCTTGTTGAAAGTCCTGGCAATTCTTCGTTGATAACCCTGGACGTGATACAGTGCTTTCAGCCTTCTTTCATCAAAGAGCATGAGTTCTTCGACCTGCTTTGCTGCCAATCTGCCTCGGCTACCTGACACTCAGCTAATACCCGTAATGATGGAACCTCAACTTCGATAGGCAAAACAACCTCCATTCCATAAACCAAGGAATACGGAGTTGCCGCAGTAGAAGTTCGAATTGAAGTCCGGTAACCCCAAAGAGCAAATGGTAGCATATCTGGCCAGTCCCTATAGGTTTCCACCATCTTCTGCAGAATGTGCTTGATGTTCTTGTTGGCAGCCTCAACTGCTCCGTTGGTTTGCGGCTGATATGTAGATGACTTATGAAAAGCCACGTTGTATTTCTTCAACAAGTCGATCACTTCCTTCTTGAAGTGGAAACCATCATCTGAAATAATCTCCTTCGGGACCCCGTAGCGAAAGATGATGTTGTTTCTGATGAATTTAGCGACATGCGATGTCTTTAACCCCGCGTAAGATTGGTCCTCAACCCACTTTGTGAAGTATTCTATCGCTACCAAAATGTACTCATGCCCATTGGACCCCTTCGGAGTGATAGCCCCAATCACATCAATCCCCTAGACTGAAAATGGCCATGGCAAAGTCATGTTGTACAGCTTCGACAGCGGAATGTTCATATGGTTTGCATGGATCTGACATTTGTAGTATTGCCGAACAAAGCCACTACAATCCTCCTCCATGGTGGACCAATAATAGCCCTGTCTAAGGATCTTTCGGGCTAACATCACCCTGCTCATGTGCGCTCCACACTCTCCTCCATGGATGGCCTCCATCAGGCGCTTGGATTTTTCAGCATCAACACACAGTTTATGCATCCCAAGATGACCCCTCTTGTATAGTTTACCCCGTAGACGATGAACTGAGTGGCCATTCTTCAAATTGCCCTCTTATCTTTGGCATTTGCCCCTGGTGGATATGCTTCCTTTTCCAAGAAGTTCCAGATGTTGTAATACCAGGGATTCTCATCTTGTACCTCATCTATGGTAGCAATCAGCACATAGGCCGGCACAAATTTCTATTCGATGATGATCGGAGGCATCCGGACTCCAAAAGGGATGTCTATCATAGAAGATAGAGTTGCTAATGAATCAGTGAACCTGTTATTCTCTCTTAACAGATGGGCAAAATTCAGTTTCTCAAACCAAGGAATCAGTACGTCCAAGGTCTGGTGATAAATTCTCATCTTTTCTTCTTTAACTTTCCAATCTCCTTTAGCTTGAGATACAACAAGGTTCGAGTCCCCGATGACATCCAACCATTTTGCCCCTAGTTCTAGAGCGGCTTCTAGTCCAGCAATACATGCCTCATATTCTGCCTCATTATTCGACACTTTGAACCGGAGTTTGAATGCTAGAGGTATGCGGGAATTGTTGAGTGCTATTAGCAACACCCCTATCCTATACCCGTATTAGTTTGACACTCCGTCAAAGTACATTGTCCAAGTCTCTTCTTCGACATGCAGAATGGCCTCGTCTGGGAACAGATACTCAACTGCTTCATCCCCTTCAACTGGGTGATCAGCTGGGAACTCCGCTACCACTCTCCCTTTCACTGACTTGCGCGTCATATACTTCAGATCGAATTCAGAAAGCAGAAGCAACCAACGAGCTAGCCTAGCCGAAAGTGCCAGTTTCTCGAAGAGATATTTGATGGGATCTAATCTTGAAACCAGTATTACAGAGTGAGCTGACAGGTAGTGCCTCAGCTTCCTGGTAGCCCATAGCAAGGCCAGACAAGCCTTCTCCAGCGAAGTGTAGTGGGTCTCGTAATCCAGCATTTTCTTGCTCAGGTAGTAGATAGCCTTCTCCACTTTGTCCTCAGACTCCTGTGCAAGCATGCAGCCTATTGTCGTTTTAATCACTGAAAGATACAGAATCAACGGTTTCCCCGGCTCAAGCGGTGACAACACAGGTGGGTTCTATAGATATTGTTTGATCTGCTCAAAAGCAATTTGGCGTCGGTCATCCCACAGGAACTTCTTTTCTTTCTTCAGGAGACCAAAGAGTGGTTCACAAGTCAAGGTTAATTTTGCAATAAACCGTCTTATGAATTGCACTTTACCTAGAAAGCCTCGCACCTCCTTTTCAGTCCTTGGTGGTGGCATTTCTAAGATGGCCTTGATTTTAGAACGATCGACCTCGATGCCCCTTTGTGTGATCAAGAACCCCAACAGTTTCCCTACTGTAACATCAAATGTATATTTCTGAGGATTCAGCCATAACCGATACTCTCTGATCCTTTGAAAGAATTTCTGCAAGGCGGTGTAGTGGCCCTCTCTTTCCTTGGACTTGATAATAATGTCGTGCAAAATTGTGGTCGCAGCCCGTTGATATGTTGCTCCAGTATTCTTCAGCCCAAACGGCATCACCCTATAACAATAGGTTCCCCATGGGGTGGTGAAAGCAGTCTTCTCCTTGTCTTCGGGTGCCATCAAAATCTGATTGTAGCCTGAAATCCTATCCATGAATGAGAGCAGTGCATGCCCAGCAGTGAAGTCCACTAATTCGTCGATATGCGGCAGAGGAAAGTCATCCTTCGGACTGACTTTTTTCAAATCCCTGAAGTTCACACATACCCGAATTCTGCCATCCTTCTTTGGCACCAGCACTATATTGGCCAACCAAGTTGGGTATTCAGATTCTAGCAGGAACCCTGCATCAATTTGCTTGGTGACCTCTTCTCTAATCTTCAGAGCCCAGTCCGGGTGGATCCTTCAGAGCTTCTGCTTAACAGGTCGGGCCTCTAGGTCAAGAGGGATCTGGTGCTATACAATCTCAAGATCGATTCCAGGCATGTCTTCGTAGAACCATGCGAAAACATCTTTTAAATCTTTTAATAAAGCAACTAAGCGCTCGCGCTCCTCCGAAGACAACGTGGACCCAATCTGGACAAGCCGCGGGTCCTTCTT
Organism: Camellia lanceoleosa; assembly: GCA_025200525.1. Taxonomy (NCBI): domain Eukaryota; kingdom Viridiplantae; phylum Streptophyta; class Magnoliopsida; order Ericales; family Theaceae; genus Camellia; species Camellia lanceoleosa. Next base: position 34,672,988 of record CM045768.1, on the reverse strand, counting down.
AGTACTAACATTAATTGTGGTGATTTCATCAACCAAGGATTTTACAAACCTCTCCTGCTCTTGATCAATCAAATGTTGTAAAACCGCAGGAATTTCTTCCTCGTCGTTTTCATCAAAATTTTGAAAGTCTTGATTAATGCAATAAATTAAAGGCATAGAAAAGTACTCGGAAACCACAGCCGTACCATTCTCATTAATAACATCCAGTCTGCCTGATTCCTCTGTTACAACAGACTCAAAGGAAAAAGAAAAAGACGACCTAGATAGGATAGTGGCATCTGGGTTGTCACCCCCAAGAATATTGGACTTAGACTCAGACGAGCTGGAACCTGATTCTGACTCCACAAACTTGGTGGAATTAGATTATGGCTCACTACCTGAGCCGGTGCTGCTTGATAAAAAGCCCTCCTCGTACTGCCAGACGAGGGAGTGTGCGATGGATGCATCCAGAATTTCTGAAGATGGACTCACAGCCACTTCATTCCCAATCATGGACACTGAGAAGTCATCCCCCAAGCACTCTTGTGCGATATGAGGATCTGAGAGTAGACAAGCCAGTGCTACCCCATTTTAATCTCTGTATTCTCGAAATCCTCCTTGAACTACTCAGCCTCAGCTGGTGGGTCTGTCTGCTCTTCGGCAACATCATCCCCAGATAATTGCAAGTCAAAGAAAATCTCAAACTCCGGCAAGCGCCGCCTCTCTGTGTTTAGCCATGGCTCTGGGAAGCTGCAAAACGGGAAGTCCTCTCCCTCCTGGACAAAGTGTCTATTCAGGGTACCCTAGATAGGTCGGTGCATCAACTCATAATGCTTCCCGGCCTTCTTTGCCATGGCTCTTCCAGCCATCTCTTTTCCTTTTCTCACCCAGTCCTCCTTGGTAGGCAGAAAACCTAAACCAAAGGTATGTGGGTTGTGCGGTACTTTGGCTGATGCTGCAACGCCTTTCCGGCCACTTCTCCCTAATCCCATCCCAGGGATGTGCTGGAGCTTGTTCATAAGGTAAACAGACTGTGCGTTGACATATAACCCCTCATCAATAGTTAGGACATTCTGTACAACCCGGGCCTTAGCTATGGTGAACCCTGACAAAAACACATCCTCCGCGCCATGCTCAATCTCCAAAACTGGTGTAGAAACCTCTGGCGGTGGATGGATTGAAGAATTCCCAAAAACGATGGCTACCCCCTTCCCATAGGGGTACTTCAACATTTGGTGGAGGGTAGAAGAGACTGCCTTTACCTGGTGCAGCCACGGCCGCCCCAGGAGTAGATTGAAGGTTGCCAGGACATCCAAGACATGAAAGTCAATATCCTGTTGTCTTGGACCAACCTGAGCCCGAATCTATATAGTCCCCATCACCTTTCTGCTAGTATTGTCATACGCCCATATCACCTGGGCCGTAGGCACAAAATCCGTGGGCTTCAACCCGATAGCATATGTCGTCCTTGACGGGCACACGTTGATAGCAGATCCTATGTCAACAAAGACCACTGGTATCCATTTCTCCCTACACTCAATAGAGATATAGAGAGGTTTGTTATGATCTGAGCCCTCAGGCAACAGTTCCTTGTCAGTGAAGGTAAACGTCGGGAAAGCTCCTCCCGGAAAAACCAACCCTACTAACTGTTCGAGTGTGGTGTGAATTAAAAGTTTCGCCTTGTCCATCGCAGAAAGGACAGCTTGCCTATGAACTCTTGAGGCCATAAGCAGTCCCCAAATGGAGATGTCTGCTTCAATTTTCTTAAGCTGTTTCAGTACAGCCTCCTCCTCGAGCAGTTTTTCCTTCTGCCTCTCCGCTTCTTTGTCCTTTCCAGATGCCTCTGGTTGATCCAAGTGCGGGGGCTTGAAATACCGCCCACTTCTGGTCATATGATCCACCTCTTCAATATACCAGGTATCATCTGGTTGGTTTTTCCCCCAATCTTCATTGGTGTGGGCAAGACGTAGATCATCGTCTTCCCACCACATTCCGTCGGCAAGAATCGACAGAAATTTGTCCGGTTCATTGCAACTATTTCGTGTACACAAAGACGCCTCCGTCCACAGGGCTTTGGCCTTTCTAGCCCTCTCCAGATCTTTGATCTTTTCCTATTCAAGCTACTTCAGCGTAGTGTTCTGTTTAGTACCTTCTGTATTCAAACTGCTTAGATCCCGAGCAAAATTCTTAACACCGATGCTCTCCAGTGATTTCTCCTGATTCCCGACCATTTCGGCCACTGCTGAAGTTCCCGTTCTTGACGATCCTTGTTTTGGCTGAGGCTGCTCAACAACATCTGGTTATTCGTCGAGCCATCCTGTATTCTCTGCTGACCCATCCAAGTCGAACCAGTTGACCGTCACGTCCCCTAAGTCCTTCTCTTCAAAGAACTGCAGATTTGTGATGTCTTTTTCCAGCTCTACCAGGTCATCTAACCCCTGATTAGGTCCATCCTCCCGAACTACACAGATCTCTGCCCCAACTGGTAATTCTCCCTTCGGCCTAGACTAATCCGTTGATGTGATATAACCACTTGGGTTGTACTCAAAGCTCGCAGACCCCTCAGGCTCTGAATCATCATTCCCATCTACTTCCAAAGTCATCCCTGTTCTATGTTTGATAGTCACCACCACTGGTTCAGGTTGGGTTTGGGAGATGCCCAACATGCACAAATCCGTGATATCTGGAATGAACACCTCTGGCTTGGGTAGGTGGGAGGGGGTGATATATATACTAGGGCCGTATGACACAACCCCAGTTTGGATCAGGTTGATGTGTTTAGGTGGTGGAGCTTGGTTATGTGGTGGAAGAGGGTTGGTTGTGACATTTGGTTTTTCTGGGGGTGTGATCACCCTATTGTCAACAAGATCCTGGATCTCGTGATGCAGTCTGAAGCACTGGTCGGTGTCGTGACCATGCTGTTGGTGAAAGGCACAGTATTTGGCTGGGTTATGGGAAGCAGGAAGTTTGTCTAGTACTAACCGCAGCTCCAGGGGCTTCAAATGCCCTTTCTTGATCAAAACCCCCAGAGCTTTGGACAAGGCCATGTATAGTGGAGTGAAGGTTCTTTGGCCTCGGGGTGAATATCTGGCTATTTGTGAGCTACTTCCGGATGCACCGATGAAGGGTGTGGCTGTAAGTTTTTTGGAGGGGTGGTGGTGGTGACCATGCCCATATTAAGTTCTGGCAGCTGCAACATTACTCGTGTTTGCATTCATACTACGGGAAAATGCCCTCTTGGGCTACTCTCTCTCGTGATCAATAAGACCCTGCTTCATGGCATCCTCAATCTGCACCCTGATCTCGTGTAAATCCGCAAAGGTGGGAAGGGGTAGGACGATCATCTTTTGTATCAGCTTAGGTTGGAGGTTGCGCACAACCATCCGAATCTGATCCTTGTCGACTTGATGGTCATCATCGAAGCCTTGGCCCTCCAACGGGTTACGAAGTTAGAGAAGCTCTCTTTTGGCTCTTGCCTCGTTGTCTTGAGATCACGAGTTGTGATCTTGATCTGCGTGTTGTAGGAGTATTTGAGCTACAAAGGCCTCAGCCATCTCCTCCCAGCTTCTCTTGGTAGAGTCTTCTAGCTTTGCGTACCAAATAGCGGTAGCACCCGATAGGGTCCGGCCAAATAGGGAAAGCTTTTGTAGACTGGAGAGGCCCATCGGCCTTAGGATATCTGAGAATAACCGCAGGTGTACCATGGGATCCCCAAAACCGTCAAAACGGTCTATGTGTGGCATCTTAAACCGGTCCGGCAAAGTCACCGCTGAATCGGTGTATCCATCCTCTATATTTGGAATGGAATTTACGCCTTGAGCCTTCTTGAATAGTTTTTCTAGCTTGCTCACCTTCAACGCTGTTGGATCCACCTCGAACTCAAACGGTGTGTCCACAAGATTAGTCGATGCTTTGGATAGCTAAGGTAGGATTGGGGGTGGAGATGGCCCCATCGGCACATCCGTATTCTCCTGGACGTTTGAAGTATCCCCGAGTGTTGGAATTCTAGGTGGGGGTGGAGGTGGGTGCGAAACAGATGCTCCGGCTTGCTATGGTTGTTGTTGCTGCTGCTGCTACTGCTGCTGCTGAAGCGTGGCGATCAATTCTGTCCATTGAGCCACAACCTCGGCCTGATACGCGGCAGACTCTGCGTGGCGGGCAGTATTCCGCTGCATGGCCTGCATAGTCTCTTGGAGCTAACGCATCATCTCTTCCATACTTGCCATAAGATGCTAGTTTAATTGAACAACCGATATATCTCCCTCTGCAGTAGAAACTGAAACCTCAACCTGACTACTTACTGGCGAGGTGGATAAGGACCACTGATCCGGTAACTGCTGTACTGATGAACTGTGCCTAATTGACCTCCGTCTAGTAACCGGGGGTAAACACACAAACACTGGTTGTCCGTCTATCAGATCCTCGAATCGATGAAGTCTTCAACCTCTAACTTAGAGTGCTTGGGGAATATCTTCCTGGTCGGAAGCAATTGTGCTAAACTACCTTGCAAAAAGATAAATAAAGCATAATAAGAAAACAAACAACCAGAAAAACGGACAGCATAACGGCTTAAATAAGGACAACACACAGTTGGCATTTGTAAGCTAAATACACTGTTCTCAACACTGATCACTGTTCCCAAATCGCTACCTCAGATCTGATACCCTCAGGTAAAACTGATTCCCTAAGTACTGATGCCCATAGGCCTGGTACCCAGACTTGCAAACTGATACATGCATTCTTGTAGAGACACACTCTAAAAGCACATAACAAGCAAGTGAGAGCCATAGCACCCCTATGGAGGGGTAAGGTTTTCCTGTCCTATCTTGTCAGGAGCTAGGGTTTCACTACGCACGCAGCGGTTTCAAACAACCTACAATCGGGTAAGCAACCTATCCTAGCTTGGAATGGTCACTATGGATTCCGATATGCACTAGATCAAATGGTCAAAAAGGGCGTCCTAGTAAAAATCGAGGTTTGTGTTCCCGTCGTGGCAGAGCCCGCAACAGGTCAGCCTTATGGCACGCTTCTTAAAGCAAGCCTCCGGCAAACCGTTCAGGAATAGCATACGGCAAACACAGTGTCCTAGGCGTACCAATGCAAAATGCAATGCAAAGAAACACATAAGTGTAGTCAAAACAAGATATCATGAGTTCGAGTCAAGTTCTCTAATTCCCCAGTAGAGTCGCCATAAACTGTAGACCGCTCGGAACTCCGCTCCGCGCGCGAGGGCGCGAATCGTTGTTCTTAGCTACTACAGTTCAGATTCCTGTCACGGTTCTGAATCTATTCTCACAAAGTGCAATGTAAGACTGATAAATCACCAAAGAGTCCAAATCTGGCAAATCATTTTGGAAAATCGATTTTAATCAAAAAGCGCCAAACATGGACTGCTTTGCCAGATTTTAGAGTCGCCACCTAAATATTTTGTTTTTGGGAAATTTAGGAAACCCTGACTCATGCCTAAGGCCACGTGTCCGTCATCACCAAAGTTGTCTCGGCTCGGGAACTTGGGTACGAAGGGGGAAGGTCATAAAATGAGCACCCCCACTCGCCCGATCAAAGGATCAGCCTTTACTAACATGATATGTTGTTTCTGAAAACACATGTATTCTTATTCCGGTTATTAATCTATCATTACTACGTGATGCGCACAGCGTACAAGTATAGACTAAATCGCCTAAATTGGAACAAAACATCTCATGTTTGTGTTTGAAAATGGTTTGAAGTTGCTACTCACAAGTAGGCTAAGTCGTGGATTTTCCACCCTCAAGTGGGCTTAGAAAAACATGGTTTTGCCACTTCAAATGGGCTTAAAACGCACAGTTTGATGAATTGTTTCAATTCAAGCAATGAAGCCTTCATCCACAGGCATTCATGCAGTTAAACACTTAAGCAGTTAGCCTCATGGCAAGCATGCTATCATGATAGTCACTTACACACATGCAAGGATGCTAAAGCGTAAAAGCCTACCTAGTACTCCGAGCCAAAACAAAAGCTATGTTAGAAATCAATGCATGACCCTAACGATGTCAAGAATGCCTAATGCAACACATGCACAAATGCAACTAAGATAGGCTCGGCTATTCTAAGATGTCATGTGAATGCAACTTGATAACACATATTCAAATTGGTATTAAAATACAATGCAGTTTGTATGATGCGTTGAGCCCAGTGCATGCAAGACAGATGAATGGATGCACACATGCAAACATAAGTATGCTAATTGAAAAATTCCCTAAAACTAACCATCAAAAGCTCATAAGTAAAAGGGAGAAAGAAATGGGGGTTAGAAGACATGCATCACACACACACACTTATTACAACAGTTGTGCCCTCTTGACGGAGGGTCCGAATAATAAGCTAACTAGCTAATCTAAGCTAATTAAACTAATTATTACAAACAAAACTAATTAACTAATCCTAGTTAACTATTTATTACAAAATGAAGCTAATTAAAGAAGCTAAATAAAGCAAATAGAAGGGGCCTCGGAGCGAGAAGCGCATGCATGCTCGGTTGCCTCGTTCGGAAATCCATCATGATGCCCCAACTTGCCTCTATTTTCAATTGTTCTCAGAACACTGTACAAAGCTCTAGATAGCTTTTCCTCTACCATGGAGACCTCCAGAAGCATGGCCGACCACTTGTTGGTGTTGCCAACCACCTGCCGACCACTTGCCTTTGCTGCAGACCAAAAAAAGTGGTCGGCCAGGCACTTTTACTGGTCTGCTGACCAGTTTTTGCTACACTTCTCCAGTTTACTGCCATAGAGAACAAAAAGGGGCATGGCAATGCATTTGCAAGATATATGTGTGCACAACTACTCTCCCTATCATTTCATATCTCAAGGGAGTGCGGTTCTTGACTCTTGGGCCACCAACCGAGCATCGCAATGTGCGATGGCCGAGAAGCCAAGATTGCACAATTCAATGTAAATGAATGTACAAATAACACATAAAGCCTTAACCTCTATCATGCATGATCAAGAGGGTCGGCGACCGAGAATTGAGGCACGTTTCATCACTTCAAGTATGAAACGTCTCTCGTTTCTCGTGTTTGGACTAACACCCTATCCAAACACAATACAATGCATGCACATGGAAATACAATGTAATACAACATGAGCATGGCAAGTATAATGTAAACAACATGAGCATGCAACCACATAATGCAATGCAACAAGCATGCAGAAACATAATGCAATGCAACAAGCATACAACATGCTATTCTACCAATGCTAGGATGGCATGCACAAAATTCCAAACACAATGCAAGGCATGCACACACTATGCAATGCATGCACATGCAAGCAACATGGAATGTAACAACATGCAAACAAACATGCTCAATGGACTTAAACCGAATATGGACAGACCTCAATCATGCCCAAAACAGTGGCCAAAATGCTGAAATGATGACATAAAATGCAAGACAATGCATGTGCATGCATTGGCCCATTAACTAAGCATAAAAGCACAACTCTCAAACACGAGCAAGGAGTGACAAATATGGAAGTGTGACAACACCACAAGCTCTAAAAACATGTATGAAATGATGGCAAACCATTCAAACAACCCAAGTATGTCATGCTAGGAGGCCTAAGGCACAAGGCCACCAAAGGAGACTACACAAGGGGCATGCAACACATGGCATAAATGAAGGAACCAATCATGGACAAAGCTCAAATAGGTCAAGACAAGGACCAAAACATGCTAAGAGGAGAGCTCAAAGGTCTAGGCATGCATGCTTACAAGCTAGGCCACAAACAAGGCAACAATGCATGACCCTTAGAGGCACTCAAAGGGTGAAATAAATGGGAACATGGCAATGCTATATGCTCTAAAATAACATGTCAAATGATGCCAAATCATGTGAATGTCACAAATGAAGCATGCTAAGAGACTCAAAGCTTGAAACTAGCATAGGCATTTGCACTAGAGCTATGCAATACATGAAGCATATGACCAATGCAACCCAAAATAGTCCTAGATCATGTCAAAATGATGCTAAAACATGCATGGAGCAAAGCCAAAACAAGCTAGCATGAAGGGCCAAGACAACAAGCATGCAAGGCCTACAAGGAGGATTACACTACACCTACCAAAACCAAGCATGAGATGGCTTAACCAACAAAAATCAGAGTTGTATCATGACAAAATAGGACCAAATACACACTGAAATGATGGCCCAAAAGGCTAGGCAAGATGGCATGCACAAAGGCTCATGTTTAAAGCATAAAGCATGAACCCTCCAAAGCATTCAATGAGTGAAAGATGTGAGTGTATGACCACACTACATGCACTGAAATCACATATCAAATGATTCCAAATCATGTGAATAGCCCAAGTAATGCATGCTAGTGGCTTGGAAACTCAAAGCTAGTGAGCTAGAATGCACTATGGCTATACAAAGCAAGGCATGCATGACCAAAAAAACATAAATCAGACCTTAAGCATGGTAAAACATGGCCAAAATCTTCTTGGAGTTAAGCCAAAACATGCTAGAATGATGGTCCAAAAGCATGATGCATGTTAGGCAAGTAAATGGAATTGCACTACAAGTGCAAGGAGCATGCATGATGTGATCAAACCAAGCCAAAACAGTGTTATACCATGGAAAAACAAGGCCTAATACATGCTGAAATGGAGCCTCAATGAGGTAGAAAAACATGCTAACTTGGTGAGCCACAAATAAAAGCAAACAAGAGAAGAGGATGGGGGAGGGACAACCCCCTCCTATTTAAGACCTCAAAACACACTTTCCACCACTAAAATTCCTCTGGAATTCAGTGGAAGAAAGGTCATGCAAAGGCTAAAACAAAAGCCTAAAGGGATGGCTTAAAACAAGGCCAAACAAGGCACAAGAGGGGGTAGATCACCCCCAACACCAACAAGGCCTTAAACAAACATTTCAAGCATGTGAAATCAGAACTTTTTGTAGTAGAAAGTTAGGCCTAAATTAGCATGCAAATAGGGCCAAAAGCTTAAACAAAAACCAAGGTTTAAAGGGTTAGAAGCTTATCCTTGTAAAACCACTTCAAAACTGCAATTCCAGCAACCTTTCTAAGCTCAAACCAGTCCAAAAAACACTAAAACCAGCTCCTAGGTGCCTCAGCAACAAAAGGATGGTGTTTCACTATGTGTTTGTGTGCAACAATGTGAAAGAAAGGCACTTTTAAGCACAAAACAAGAGAGAAATGAGGAATATAGAGATAGGAGTGTATCTATATCTCAATGCCAAAATTCCGACCTGGAGAAAAGGGAGGAGGCTCCCTTATATAGAAAAAGCATGCAACAAGCTTGTTGAGGAAGCTAAGGGCTCCAAACCATCCCTCCATACACGTGTATGGAGGATGGTTTATGTGCCTTCCAGCTGTCACAGCTGGCACCAAAATATCTTTAGAAAGGTGTAGGAAAGCTACTGACCACTTGAAGTGGTCGGCCAGCTACTTACACTAGTCGGCCGACCAGTGAAAGTGGTCACCCAGAAAGAAAAGTGGTCGGCTAGGGGGAGGGGTGGTCTACACACAAAAAGCAAGGTGGTGGCATGGTGGGAGACCACTTTTTCTAGCTGCAAACCATTTGTAGACCACCAAAAGTGGTCTACAAGGAAGAAAACTGGCTGGCGGGGAAGAAAAGGGGTCTACGGGGAGAGAAACTGGTCTCCCACCCTTATTCCACCCTCCAAGCAAGGAAAACAAGGTTCATGCCAAAAAAAACCAAAAAGGATACAAGACGAAAGTCCAAGGGACAAGGCGCGCAGCCGGAAGCCTCGAAAACTAGTCTACGGGCACCAAAAGTGGTCTACAAGGGAAAAGTGGTCTACAACGACAAAAAGTGGTCTCCCAAACCTCAGTGTCCCTCCAGGCAAAGGCAACAAGGCATGGTTCAAAAACCAAGCCAAAAGGAGAACGTTAAGCAGTCCCGAGACAAGGCGCACAGCCGAAGACTCCAGAAACCAGAAACTAGTCTCCAAGAGGGAAAAGTTGTCTACGACCACAAAAAAAGTGGTCTACGGACCTCTCCCACCCTCCAGGGAAGGGAAAACAAATCTTGGTCCACAAATTGAGCCAAAACACAAAGAGTTCAGAGGCCCGGAGGCAAGGCACACAGTTGAAAACTCCGGAAACGCGAAACGAGAACAACATGCACTATCACCGAGCGCTCAATCGATGACATTCGAGTCTTAAGGTCAATTAAAAATGGGGTGTCTACACATTTCTGATCAGACTGCTAAATTTCAGACAATTTTAAGCTCATTCGAAACATGTCGCCAAATTGCTGTTTCCGATCAATGTACCAAATGTTAGAGAATTCTAATCTCATTGAAAAAGTGTCGATGATCAGACTGCCAAATTGGAGACAATTCCGAGCTCATCCCAAAAGTGTCGCAAAAATGTCGTTTTAGATTTGACTGCAAAATTTGAGACAATTTCGAGCCTATTCCAAAAGTGTCACTAAAACGCCATTTCCAACCAGAATCCCAAATTTGAGACAATTCTGAGCTCGATCCAAATGTGTCGCCAAAACGCAGTTTCTAATCAGACTGCAAAATTTAAGACAATTCAGATCTCGTCCCAAAAGTGTGCTAAAATGTTGTTTCTGATCAGACTGCCAAATCTGAGACAATTCCGAGCTCGCCCCAAAAGTGTTGCTAAAATGCCATTTCAAAATGGACAGCCAAATTGGTGACAATTCCAAGCTCATCCCAAAAGTGTTGCTAAAATTCAATTTCTGATCAAACACCCAAATTAGAGACAATTCAGAGCTCATCCCAAAAGGGTTGCAAAAACACCTCAAACTGCCAAATTTGAGACAATTTGCAGCTCATCCCAAACATGTCGCCAAAATGCCATTTTCGATCAGTCTGCGAATTTTTGACAATTCCGATCTCGTATGAAAACTGTTGCTAAAATACAATTTCCGATCAGACAGCCAAGTTTCAGACAATTCCAAGCTCATCCCAAAAATATGGACATAAAGCTATTTTTGATCAAACTGTCAAATTTGAGACAATTCTGAGCTCATCTCAAAAGTGTCGCTAAAATGACATTTCAGATTGGATTGTAAAATTTGATAAAATTTAGAGCCCATCCCAAAAGTGTCTCCAAAACTCCATTTCTGTTAGACTGCAAAATTTGAGACATTTCTAAGGTCGTTCCAAAAGTATCGCCAAAACACCGTTTTTGATCTGAGAGCCAAATTTGAAACAATTCCGAACTCACCCCAGAAGTGTCACCAAAATGCTATTTTCGATCAAACTGCCAAATTTAAGACAATTTCGAGCTAGTCCCAAATGTGTCTCAGAAACGCCATTTCCATTCAGATTATAAAATTTCAGACAATTCCGGGCTCGTTCCAAAAGTGTCGTCAAAACGACCTTTTCGATCAGACCGCCAAATTTGAGACTGTTTCAAGCTCGTCCCAAAATTGTCGCCAAAATACTGTTTCCGATCAAACCACTAAATTTGAGACAATTCCAAGCTCTCCCCAAAAGTGTCTGAAAATGCCGTTTTTGATCAGACTGCCAATTTTGAGAAAATTTCGAGCTGGTCTTAAAAGTTTCGCAAAAATGTCATTTCCAATAAGGCTGCTAAATTTTAGACAATTCCGAGCTCATCGCAAATGTGTCTCCAAAATGCTGTTTTCGATCAGACTGCCAATTTTGAAACATTCCGATCTCATCCCAAAAGTGCCACAAAAATTCCATTTCAAAATGGGCTGCCAAATTCGAAACAATTTCAAGCTCGTCTCGAAAGTGTCACTAAAAATGTAATATCCGATCAAACTCCCAAATTTGAGACAATCCTAGCTTGTCCCAAGGTATTGCAAAAATGTCGTTTCCTCTTAGATTGTCAAATTTGAGACAATTCTGAGTTCGTCCGAAAAGTGTCGCTAAAATGCCATTTCCAATCATACTCCCAAATTTGAGACAATTCTGAGCTTGTTCCAAAGCATTTTTTTATTTTTATCAAACTACCAGATTTGAGACAATTCCAAGCTCATCCAAAATGTGTCTCCAAAATGCCGATTCCAATTAGACTACCAAATTTGGGACAATTTTGAGCTCATCCCAAAAGTGTCACCAAAATGTCGTTTCCGATCATACTACCAAATTTTAAACAATTTAGAACTCGTCCCCAAAGTGTCGTAAAACTGTAGTTTTTGATCAGACAGCCAAGTTTGAAATAATTCTGATCTTGTCCCAAAAGTGTCGCTAAAATGCTGTTTTCCATCAGACTGCCAAATTTGAGACAATTCTGATCTCGTCCCAAAAGTTTTGCAAAAATGCCAATTCAGATCAAACTGCCAAAGTTGACATAATTCTGAGCTCGTCCCAAAAGTGTCGCCCAAACGCTGTTTCCGATCAAACTACCAAAATTTCGTAAATTTCGAGCTCGTCCTAAATGTGCCGCTAAAATGCAATTTCCAACCAAACTCCCAAATTTGAAACAATTACGAGCTCGTCCCAAATGTGTTGCAAAAATGCCATTTCCGATCAGAATGAAAAATTTGAGACAATTCCGAGGTCGTCCCAAACATGTCACCAAAATACCATTTCCGATCAGTTTGCCAAATTTTTGTCAATTTTGACCTCGTCTGACAAGTGTCCGCTAAAATGAGGTTTCCGATCAGACTGCCAAATTTCAGACAATTGCGAGCTCGTCCCAAAAGTGTCAACGTAATGCCATTTTTAATCAGACTCCCAAAATTGAAACAATTCTATGCTAGTGCCAAAAGTGTCGCTAAAATACTATTTTAGATTGGAGTGCAAAATTTGACAAAAATCTGAGCCTGTCCTAATAGTGTCCCGAAAATGCTATCGTCGACCAAACAACCAAATTTGAGACAATTTTGAGCTTCTCCCGAATGTTTCACGAAATTGCCGTTTCAGATCAGACTACGAAATATGAGACAATTCTTAGTTCATCCCAAAAGTGTCTCCGAAACGACATTTCCATTAGACTGTCAAATTTGAGCCAATTCCGAAATCGTTCCAAGACTGTCGCCAAAATGTCGTTTCTGATCTAACAGCCAAATTCCGAACTCGTCCCAAAAGTGTTGCAAAAATGTTGTTTTCGATCAGACTGTCAAATTTGTGACAATTTCGAGTTGGTCCCAAAAGTGTCTCCAAAGTGCCGTTTTGGCTCAGACTGCAAAATTTGAGACAATTCCAAGCTCATTCCAAAAGTGTCACCAAAACAACCTTTCTAATTAGACTGCCAAATTTGAGACAATTTCGAACTCGTCCCAACAGAGTCGCCAAAATGCCTTTTTTGATCAAACTGCCAAATTTGAGACAATTCCAAGCTCGTCCCAAAAGTGTGGTGAAAATGTCGTTTTCAATCAGACAACCAAACTTTAGACAATTTCAAGTTGGCCCCAAAAGTGTCACAAAAATGCCGTTTCAGATTAGTCTACCAAATTTGAGACAATTCTAAGCTCGTTCCAAATGAGTCGCCAAAACACCGTTTCCGAGAAAACTGCCAAATTTGAGACAATTGTGATCTTGTCCCAAAAGTGTCGTTAAAATGCCATTTATGATCAAACTACCAAATTTGAGACAATTCCTAGCTGGTCCCAAAAGTGTCGCTAAAAGGCCACTTCAGAATGGACTACCAAATTTGAAAAAATTCCGAGCTAGTCCCAAATGTGTCATGAAAATGCCATTTCACTTAGATTTCCAAATTTGAGACAAATTTGAGCTCGTCCTAAACATGTCGCTAAAATGTTGTTTTCAATCAGACTCCCAAAATTGAGATAGGGCTCGCTCTGAAAGTTTCACCAAAATGCCATTTTTGATCAGAATGTCGGATTTGATGCAATTCTGAGCTCCTCCGAAATGTGTCGCTATAATGCCGTCTTCGATTAAACTGCCAAATCTGAGACAATTCTTAGCTTGACCCAAACGTGTCGCAAAAATGCCATTTCTGATTATACTACCAAATTTGAGACGATTTCGATCTCATCCCAAAAGTTGTCGCCAAAACGTCGTTTCCAATTTGACTTCCAAATTTGAAACAATTTAGAACTCGTCCCAAAAGTGTCGCAATCACACTGCCAAATTTGAGACAATTCCAATCTTGTTCCAAAAAGGACGCTAGAATTTTATTTTTGATCAAACTACCAAATTTGAGACAATTCCGATCTCGTCCTAGAAGTGTCACGAAAATGCCATTTTAGACAAGACATCCAAATTTGAGACAACTTCGAGCGAGTCCCACATGTGTCACAAAAATGCTGTTTCAAATACGATTGCCAAATTTGAGACAATTTCGAGCTTCAGTCAAATGTGTATCCGAAACGTCGTTTTCCGATCAGATTGCCAAATTTGAGTCAATTCCGAGCTCCTCCCAAACGTGTCGCCAAAATGTCGTTTTCGATCAGACTGTCAAATTTGAGACAATTCTGAGCTCCTCCCACAAGTTTCGTGAAAACACCGTTTCAGATCAGACTGCCAAGTTTGAGACAATTCTCGTCCTAAAAGTGCCGCCAAAATGCCATTTCCGATTAGACCACTGAATTTGTGACAATTCCAAGCTTGGCCCAAATGTGTCACCAAAATGCCATTTCCGAACAAATAGCCAAATTTGAGACAACTCAAAGCTCGTCACAAATGTGTCGCCAAACTGATGTTTCCGATCAGACAGCCAAATTTGAGACAATTCTGAGCTAGTCACAAAAGTGCCGTGAAAATGCCATTTCAGAACAGACTACAAAATTTGTGACAATTTCGAACTTGTCTCGAAACTATCTCCAAAACGATGTTTCCGCTAATACTGCCAAATTTGATACAACTCTGAGCTCGTCCCAAATCTGTTGCTAAAATGCCATTTCCGATCTGACTCCCAAATTTGAGACAATTCCGAGCTCGTTTAAAAAATTTCTCCAAATGCCATTTTTTATCAGACTACCAAATTTGTGATAATTCCGAGCTCATCCCAATAGTGTGGCAAAAATGCCATTTTCGATCAAAGTGCTAAATTTGTGACAATTCTGAGCTGGTCCAAAAAAGTGTCCCGAAAATACCATTTCGGATCAGATTGCCAAATTTGAGAAAATTTTCAACTAGTCTGGAATGTGTCATGAAAATGCTATTTCAGATACGATAACCAAATTTTAGACAATTCTGAGCTTTTCTAAAAAGTGTCTGCAAACTGCCGTTTTCAATTAGATTGCCAAATTTGAGTCAATATTGAGCTCGTCCCAAACCTATCACCAAAATGCCATTTCATAATGGATAGCCATATTTGAGACAATTCTAAGCTCGTCCCAAAAGGGTAACTAAAATACAATTTCCGATTAGACTCCCAAATTTGAGACAATTCCGAACTTGTTCAAAAAGTGCTGCGAAAACGCCCTTTCTAATCAAACTACCAAATTTGAGACAATTGTGAGGTCGTCCCAAAAGTGTCACAAAAATGCCATTTCCCATCAGACTACCAAATTTGAGACAATTTCAAGTTAGCCCCAAAAGTATCGCGAAAACGCCGTTTCAAATCAAGCTACCAAATTTGACACAATTTTGAGCTCGTCCCAAAAGTGTCACCAAAATGCAGTTTTGATCAGACTGCCAAATTTGAGACAATTTGGATCTCATCCCAAAAGTGTCGCAAAAAATCCCGCTTCAGGATATACTGCCAAATTTGAGACACTTCCGAGCTCGTCCCAAAAGTGTCACTAAAATGCAATTTCCAATCAATCTCCTAAATTTCAGACAATTCCAAGCTCATCCCAAAAGTGTTGCGAAAACGCCGTTTTCGATCAGACTACAAAATTTTAGAGAATTCCTAACTCGTCCAAAAAGTGTCTAGAAAACGCTGTTTCCGTATAGAACACCAAATTTGAGACAAGTTCGAGCTTGTTCCAAAAGTTTCGCAAAAACACCCTTTCTAATCTAACAGCTAAATTTCAGACAATTCAAATCTCATCCCAAAAGTGTCACAAATATGCCATTTCCCATTAGACTACCAAATTTAAGACAATTCCGGGTTTGTCGTGAAAACGCTATTTCAGATCAGACTACCAAATTTGAGACAATTCCAAGGGCATTCCAAAAATGTCACCCAAATGCCGTTTCCACTCAGACAGTCAAATTTTAGAAAATTACGAGCTCGTCCCAAGTGTGTTGCCAAAACTCCGTTTCCAATCAAACAACCACATTTGACACAATTCCGAACTCGTCCCAAATTGTCGCCAAAACAACGTTTACGATCAGATTGCCAAATTTGAGACAATTTCAAGCATGTCCCCAAAGTGTCTCACAAAGGTCGTTTTCGATCAGACTGCCAAATTTGGAAAAATTTCGAGCACGTCCCAAAAGTGTCGTGAAAACGCCGTTTCTGATCAGACTGCCAAATTTGAGACAATTTCGAGCTCGTCCAAAAATGTCACCAAAACACCATTTTCTGATCAGACTACCAAGTTTGAGACAATTCCCAGCTTGTCCCAAACGTGTCGCCAAAACGCCGTCTCAGATTAGACTGCCAAATTTGAAACAATTCCGAGGTCAACCCAAAAGTGTTGCGAAAATGCCATTGCAGATCAGAGTGCCAAATTTGAGATAATTCTAATCTCATCCCAAAAGTGTCGCAAAAATGCTGTTTCCGATTATACTGCTAAATTTGAAACAATTCAGAGCTCATCTCAAATGTGTCACCAAAATGCCATTTTTGATCAGACTGCCAAATTTCAGACAATTCCGAACTAGTCCCAAAAGTGTCGCAAAAATGTCATTTCCGATCAGACAACAACATGTGAGACAATTCCGAGCTCGTCCCAAAAGTGTCGCCAAAATGGCGTTTCCATTCAAACAATCATATTCCGAGCTCATCCCAAATGTGTTGCAAAAATTTAGTTTTCGATCAAACTGCATAATTGGAGACAATTCCGATCTCCTCCCAAAAGTGTTGCTAAAATGCCATTTTTGACCAAATTGCCAAATTTGAGACAATTCTTAACTTGTCCCAAATTGTCGCCAAAACGCCATTTCTGAGCAGATTACCAAATTTGTGACAATTTCAAGCTCCTCCAAACGTGTCGCCGAAGCGCTGTTTCTGATCAAATGGCCAAATTTGAGACAATTCTGAGCTGGTCCAAAAGTGTTGCGAAAATGTCATTTCCGATCTGATCACCAAATTTCACACAATTTCGAGCACATTCCAAATGTGTCACCAAAAAGCCATTTTTGATCAGACTGCCAAGTTGAGACAATTTTGAGTTAGTCCCAAAAGTGTCTCCCAAAATGCCATTTTCGTCCTTACTGCCAAATTTGAGATAATTTCGAGCATGTTCCAAAATTGTCGCCAAAATGACCATTTCGTTCAGATTGCCAAATTTGAGATAGTTTTAAGCTCGTCACAAAAGTGTCACCAAAACGCCGTATCCGATCAGATTGCCAAATTTGCGACAATTCTAAACTTCTCCCAAAAGTGTTGTGAAAATACATTTTTTATCAGGCTGCCAAATTTGAGACAATTTCGAGCTGGTCCCAACAGTGTCGCCAAGACGATGTTTCAGATTAGACTACCAACTTTGAGACAATTCCAAACTCGTCCCAAATGTGTCGCCAACACGCCATTTCTGATCAGATTGCCAAATCTGAGACAATTCTGAGCTCGACCCAAACATGTCGTAAAAATTCCACTTCCGATCATTTTGCCAAATTTGAGAAGATTTCGATCTCGTCCCAAAAGTGTTGCTAAAATACCATTTTTCAATCAAACTGCCAAATTACAGACAATTTTTAGCACTTCCCAAAACTGTCGCTAGAATGCCATTTCAGAATGGACTGCCAAATTTTAGACAATTCCGCGCTCTTTCCAAAAAGTGTCGTTAAATTTCGTTGATTAGGCTCCCAAATTTGAGGCAATTCCGAGGTCATCCCAAAAATGTCGCGAGAATGCCGTTTCCTATCAGACTGCCAAATTTGAGACAATTATGAGCTTGTCCCAAAAGTGTCGATGTAATGGCATTTTCAATCAAACTCCTGAATTTGAGACTGAGCTCGTCCCAAAAGTGTTGCAAAAATGTCATTTTTGATCAAACTGCCAAATTTGAGACAATTTCGAGCTCATCCCAAAAGTGTTACTAAATGCCGTTTCTGATCAAACTCCAAAATTTGAGACAATTCCGACCTTATCCTAAAAGCGTAGCCAAAATGCTGTTTCCGATCAGACTGCCAAACTAGAGACAATTTTGAGCTGGTCTAAAAGGTTTCCCGAATATGCCGTTTCAGATCAGACTACCAAATTTGAGACAATTAAGAACTCGTCCCACAATTGTTGCCAAAATTCTATTTTTTTTCAAACTCCCAAATTTGAGGTAATTCTGAGCTCTTGCCAAAAGTGTCTTGAAAACGCCATTTCTGATCAGACTATAAAATTTTAGACAATTCTAAACTCATCTCAAAAGTGTTTCCACAATGTAGTTTTTGTTATATTGTAAAATTTGAGACAATTTCGAGCTCATCCAAAAAGTGTCACCAAGACGCCCTTACCGATCAGACTACTAGATTTGAGACAATTTTGAACACGTCCCAAAAGTGTCACCAAAATGTCCTTTTCGATCAGATTGCCAAATTTGAGAC
Source organism: Camellia lanceoleosa (assembly GCA_025200525.1). Classification (NCBI taxonomy): domain Eukaryota; kingdom Viridiplantae; phylum Streptophyta; class Magnoliopsida; order Ericales; family Theaceae; genus Camellia; species Camellia lanceoleosa. The sequence continues at coordinate 34,654,420 of CM045768.1, read as the reverse complement.
AATCTCGATCTTATCCAAAAAATGTTGTGAAAATTTATTCCGATCGAACAGCCAAATTTGAAGCAATTCCGAACTCGTTTAAAAATTGTCACCAAAACATTGTTTCCGATCAGATAGCCAAATTTGAAACAATTCAGAACTCATCCCAAAAGTGTCACCAAAACCGCGTTTTCGATCAGACCGCCAAATTTGAGACAATTCCGAACTCGCCTCAAACTTGACACCAAAATGCCGTTTTCGATCAGATTGCTAAATTTTAGACAATTTAGAGCTCGTCCCAAAAGTGTTTCCAAAAATTTCATTTCTAATCAGACGGCCAAAAGTGTGTCAAAAACGTCATTTCAGTTAAGACTACAAAATTTGAGACAATTATGAGCTCGTCCCAAAAGTGTCGATAAAATGCCATTTCCGATCAGACTGCCAAATATGAGACAATTCTAAGTTCCTTCCAAATGTGTTGCCAAAATGTCTTTTCCGATTAGACTTTCAAATTTTTGATAATTTCGCTCTCGTCCCAAAAGTGTCGCTAAAATGTCGTTTTCAATCACACTGCCAAATTTGAGGCAATTTCGATCTCATCTCAAAAGTGTAGCTGAAATGTCATTTCCGATCAGACTGCCAAATTTGAGATAATTCTGAGCTCTTCCCAAAAGTGTCGATATAACGCCATTTTCAATTAGACTCCCGAATTTGAGACAATTCTGAGCACATCCTAAAAGTGTAGCTAAAATGCCGTTTCAAACTGGACTATAAAATTTAAGACAATTACGAACCCGACCCAAAAGTGTCATTAAAATGCGATTTCCGATTTCACTCTAAAATTTGAGACAATTCCAAGTTCATCCCAAAATGCCGTTTTCGATAAGACAGCCAAATTTGAGACAATTTCAAGTTGCTCCCAAAAGTGTCTCTAAAACGCCGTTTCTGTTTAGGGTACCAAATTTGAGATAATTCCAAGCTCATTCCAAAAGTGTCTCCAAAATGCCGTTTCCAATCAGACTGCCTAATTTGAGATAATTCCAAGCTCATCCCAAAAGTGTTGCGAAAATGTGTTTTCTATCAGACAGCCAAATTTGATATAATTTCGAGGTAGCCCCAAAAGTGTTGCCAAAATGTCGTTTCCGATCAGACAGCCAAATTTGAGACAAATACGAGCTCGACCCAAACGTGTCATCAAAATGCCACTTCTTATCAGATTACCAAATTTGAGACAATTTTGATCTCGTCCCAAAAATGTTGTTACAATGCCATTTCAGAATGGACTACCAAATTTTAGACAATTCCAAGCTTGTCCTAAAAGTGTTGCGAAAATGCCGTTGCCAATCAGACTGTCAAATTTGAGACAATTCCGAGCTCGTCCCAAAATTGTCACTAAAATGCCATTTTTGATCTAACTCCTAGATTTGAGACAATTCCGAGCTTCTCCCAATAGTGTGGATATAACGGCATTTTCGATCAAACTCCTGAATTTGAGACAATTCTGCGCTCATCCCAAAAGTGTCACAAAAAAGCCATTTTAGATCAGACTGCCAAATTTCAGACAACTTCAAGCTCGTTCAAAAAGTGTAACCAAAATGCCATTTTTTATCAAACTACCAAACTTAAGACCATTCTGACCCCGTCCCAAAAGTGTAGCAAAAATATCGTTTCCAATCAAACTGCCAAATTTAAGACAATTTAGAGCCGATCCCAAAAGTTTCGCGAAAATGCCGTTTTAGATCAGACTTCAAAATTTAAGACAATTTTGAGCTCGTCTCAAAAGTGTCGCCAAAACTCCTTTTCCAATCAGAAAGCCAAATATGAGACAATTAAGAACTCGTCCCAAAGTGTCACCAAAATGCTATTTCCGATCAGACTAGCAAATTTGAGACAATTCCGAGCTTGTCCCAAAAGTGTCACCAAAACGCAGTTTCTATTAGACTGCAAAATTTGAGATAATTCTGATAAAATGCAGTTTTCGATCTGATAGCCAAATTTTAGAAAATTTCAAGTTCATCCCAAACATGTCGCCAAAATGACGTTTCAGATCTGACTACCAAATTTGGGACAATTCTAAGCTCGTCCCAAAAGTGCAGCAAAAACGTCGTTTCTACTTAACTGCCAAATTTGAGACAATTTTGAGCTCATCCCAAACATGCCGCCAAAATGCTATTTTTCGACCAGTGTACCAAATGTCAAAGAATTCTAATCTCATCGAAAAAGTGTCATTGATTAGACTGCCAAATTTGAGATTATTCTGAGCTCGTCCCAAAGGTGTCGCGAAAATGCCGTTTCAAATTGGACTGCAAAATTTTAGACAATTTTTGAGCTAGTCCCAAACGTGTCGCAAAAACGTCATTTCCGATCAAACTACCAAATTTGAGATAATTCCCAGCTCATCATGATTGTGTCACCAAAATGTTGTTTCTGCTCAGACTGCCAAAATTTTAGATAATTCCAATCTCATCCCAAAGTATCGCAAAGATGCCCTTACCGATCAGACAATCAAATTTAAGACAATTCCAAGCTTGTCCCAAAAGCGTTGCCAAAATGCCATTTTCGATCAAACTGCCAAATTTGAGACAATTTTGAGCTAGTCCTAAACATGTCACGTAAACTCCGCTTCAGATGAGATTGTCAAATTTGAGATAATTACGAGCTTGTCCCAAAAGTGTCACTAAAACAATGTTTCCGATCAAATGGCCAAATTCGAGACAATTCCGAGCTCCTCCCAAACATGTCGCCAAAATGCCATTTTAGATCTGACTGCCAAATTTGAGACAATTCCACACTCGTCCCAAAAGAGTTACCGAAACGATGTTTCTGATCAGACTGCTAAATTTGACACAATTCAAGATCGTCCCAAAATAGAGGTCGCCAAAATGTCATTTCTGATTAGACTGCCAAGTTAGAGATAACTCTAAGCTCGTCCCAAAAGTGTCGCCAAAATGCCCTTTCCGATCAAACTGCCAAATTTGAGACAATTTAGAGCTGGTCCCAAAAGTTTCGCAAAAATGTCGTTTTAGATTAGACTGCCAAATTCAAGACAATTTTGAGCTCATCCCAAAAGTGTCGCCAAAATGCCTATTCCAATCAGACAGCCAAATTTGAGACAATTAAGAACTCGTCCCAAACTGTCGCCAAAATGCTCTTTCCGATCAGACTAGCAAATTTGAGACAATTCCGAGCTTGTCCCAAAAGTGCCACCAAAACGCAATTTCTGTTAGACTGCAAAATTTGAGATAATTCTGATAAAATGTAATTTTCGATCTGACAGCCAAATTTTAGAAAATTCCAAGTTCATCCCAAACATGTTGCCAAAATGTCATTTCAGATCTGACTGCCAAATTTGAGACAATTCCGAGCTCGTCCCAAAAGTATCGCAAAAACGCCGTTTCTAATCAGACTTTCGACTTTGAGACAATTTTGAGCTTGTACCAAACATGCCGCCAAAATGCTATTTTTCGACCAGTGTACCAAATGTCAAAGAATTCTGATCTCATCGAAAAAGTGTCATTGATTAGACTGCTAAATTTGAGATTATTCCGAGCTCGTCCCAAAGGTGTCGCAAAAATGCCGTTTTAGATTGGACTGCAAAATTTGAGCCAATTTTGAGCCCGTCCCAAAAATGTCATAAAATTTGAGACAATTTCAGAGCTAGTCCCAAATGTGTCGCAAAAACGCCATTTCTGATCAGACTACCAAATTTGAGACAATTCCCAGCTTATCCTTATTGTATCACCAAAATGTCATTTCTGCTCAAACTGCCAAAATTTTAGATAATTCCAATCTCATCCCAAAGTGTTGCGAAGATGCCCTTACCGATCTAACAGTCAAATTTGAGACAATTCCGAGCTCGTGCCAAAAGTGTCGCCGAAATGTCATTTTCGATCAAACTGCCAAATTTGAAACAATTTCGAGCTAGTCCTAAACATGTAACGTAAACTCTATTTCAGATGAGATTGCCAAATTTGAGATAATTACGAGCTCGTCCCAAAAGTGTCACTAAATAACTATTTCCAATCAAATGGCCAAATTCGAGACAATTCCGAGCTCCTCTCAAACGTGTCGCCAAAATGCCGTTTCAGATCTGACTGCCAAATTTGAGACAATTCCACGCTTGTCCCAAAAAAGTTGCCAAAACGATGTTTCTGATCAGACTTCCAAATTTGAGATAATTCAAGATCGTCCTAAAATGAGGGTCGCCAAAATGTCGTTTCCGATCAGACTGCCAAGTTAGAGATAACTCCAAGCTCGTCCCAAAAGTGTTGCCAAAATGCCCTTTCTGATCAGACTGCCAAATTTGAGACAATTCAAAATTCATCCCAAAAGTGTTGCCAAAATGCCATTTGATTAGATTGCCGAATTTGAGACAATTCTGAATTCGTCCCAAAATTGTCACCAAAATGTCATTTCCGATCAAACTACCAAATTTGAGACAATTTTGAGCTGGTCCCAAAAGTGTCACGAAAATGCTGTTTCAGATCAAACTACCAAATTTGAGACAATTTCGATATCATACCAAAAGTGTCGCAAAAATGCTGTTTCTGATTAGGCTACCAAATTTGAGACAATTCTGAGCTTGTCCCTAAAGTGTCGCAAAAACTCCATTTCTAATCAGATTGCCAAATTTGAGACAATTCCCAGCTCATCCCAAAGGTGTCGCAAAAATGCCGTTTTGGATCAGGCTTCAAAATTTAAGATAATTTCGATCTCGAACCAAAAGTGTTGTGAAAATGCCTTTGCAGATCAGACTGCCAAATTTGAGATAATTCCAATCTCGTTCGAAATATGTCACAAAAATGCTATTTCGGAGCATACTGCTAAATTTGAAACAATTCGGAGTTCACCCCAAAGGTGTCGCCAAAATGCCATTTTTGATCTAACTGCCAAATTTCAAACAATTACGAGCAAGTCCCAAAATTGTTGCGAAAATGTCGTTTCTGATCAGACTACCACGTCTGAGACAATTCCAAACTAGTTCCAAAAGTGTTGCCAAAACGACGTGTCTGATTAGACAACCATGTTTGAGACAATTATGAGGTCATCCCAAATGTGTCGCAAAAAATGCAGTTTCTGATCAGACTGCAAAATCAGAGACAATTCCAATCTCCTCCCAAAGGAGTTGCTAAAATGCTATTTCAGATCAGACTACCAAATTTTAGACAATTTCGAGTGTGTCCCAAACATATTGCAAAAATGCCGTTTCTGATCAAACTACAAAATTTGAGACAATTTCGAGCTCGTCCCAAACATGTCGCCAAAATGCCATTTCTGATCAGACTGTCAAATTTTAGAATATTCCCATCTCGTCCCAAAAATGTCACTAAAATGTTGTTTTTGATCAAACTGCCAAATTTAAGACAATTCTGAGATCGTCCCAAAAGTGTCAACATAACGCCATTTTCGATCAGACTCTCAAATTTGAGACAATTCCTCGTTCGTCCCAAATGTGTCACCACAATGCCGTTTCAAATTGTATTGCAAAATTTGAGACAATTTCAAGCCTATCCAAAAAGTGTCACCAAAATGTTGTTTTTGACCAAACAACCAAATTTGAGACAATTCCGAGCTCGTCCCAAAAGTAACGTGAAAATGCCGTTTCCGATCAGACTATAAAATTTGAGACAATTCCAAACTCCTCCCAAAAATGCCTCCAAAATGCTGTTTCGGATGGACTGCCACATTTGTGACAGTTCTGAGCTCGTACCAAAAGTGTAGCCAAAATGCCATTTCCGATTAGATTGCCAAATTTTAGACAATTCTGACCTCGTCCCAAAAGTATCGCAAAAATGCCGTGTCTGATCAGACCTCCAAATTTGAGGCAATTCTGGGCTCCTACCAAAAGTGTCGCCAGAATGCCATGTTTGAGTGGACTGCCAAATTTGAGACAATTTCGAGCTGGTCCCAAAAGTGTCTCCAAAACGTCGTTTCTGTTCAGATTGCCAAATTTGAGACAATTTTGAGCTCGTTCCAAAAGTGTCACAAAAATACCATTTTCGATGAGACTGCGAGATCTGAGACAATTCCGAACTCATCCCAAAAATGTCTCTAAAATGTCATTTCAAATTGGACTGCCATATTTGAGAAAATTCCAAGTTCATCCAAAAAGTGTCGCCAAAATGCCGTTTTTAATCAAACTGCGAACATTAAGACAATTCTGATCTCGTCCCCAAAGTGTCGCTAAAATGCCGTTTCCGATCAGACGACCAAATTTGATACAATTTCGCGCTCGTTCCAAAAGTGTCGCTAAAATGCTGTTTCAGAATGGATAGCCAAATTTGAGACAATTCTAAGCTCGTCCCAAAAAGGTCGCTAAAAGGCAATTTTCAATCAGGCTCCCAAATTTGAGACAATTCCGGGCTTGTTCAATAAGTGTCGCGAAAACGCCCTTTCTAATAAGACTACCAAATTTGAGACAATTGTGAGGTCATCCCAAAAGTGTCACGAATATGCCATTTCCCATCAGACTACCAAGTTTGAGACAATTTCGAGCTGGCCCAAAAAGTATCGCGACAATGCCGTTTCAAATTAGACTGCCAAATTTGACACGATTCCGAGCTCGTCCCAAAAGTGTCGGCAAAATGCCGTTTTGATCAGATTGCCAAATTTCAGACAATTTGGATCTCGTCCCAAAACTGTCACAAAAATGTCATTTAAGAATAGACTGCCAAATTTCATACTTCCGAGCTCGTCCCAAAAGTGTCGCTAAAATGAAATTTTCGACCAATCTCCCAAATTTGAGACAATTTCGAGCTCATCCCAAAAGTGCCGCGAAAATGCCATTTCTGATCAGACTACAAAATTTGAGAGAATTCCTAACTCGTATTAAAAGTGTCTACAAAACGCTGCTTCCATTCAGAATGCCAAATTTTGGACAATTTAAAGCTCATTCCAAAAGTTTCGTAGAAATGCCCTTTCCGATCTAAGAGCCAAATTTGAGACAATTCAAATCTTGTCCCAAAAGTGTTACAAAAATACCATTTCCCATCAAACTGCCAAATTTGAGACAATTCAAAGCGCGTCCCAAAAATGTCACCCAAATGTCATTTCCGATCAGACTGCCGAATTTGAGAATATTACGAGCTTGTCAAAAGTGTGTCGCCAAAACTCTGTTTCCAATCAAACAACCAAATTTGGGACAATTTCGTACTTGTCCCAAATTATCACCAAAACGACGTTTCCAATCAGATTGCCAAATTTGAGACAATTTCAAGCTTGTCCCAAAAGTGTCTCCAAAATGTCATTTCCAATCAGACTGCCAAATTTGGGAAAATTTCGAGTGCGTCCCAAAAGTGTCACGAAAATGCCGTTTCTAATCAGACTGCCAAATTTGAGACAATTTTCATCTCGTCCAAAAAGCGTCGCCAAAACACCATTTTCAAACAGACTGTCGAATTTGAGACAATTCCCAGCTTGTCCCAAACATGTCGCCAAAATGCCATTTCAGATTAGACTGCCAAATTTGAGACAATTTGGAGGTTGACCCAAAAGTGTTGCGAATATGTCGTTGCAGACCAGAGTGCCAAATTTGAGAGAAGTCTGATCTCATCTGAAAAGTGTCACCAAAATGCTCTTTCCAATCATACTGCTAAATTTGAAACGATTCGAAGCTCATCCCAAATGTGTCACCAAAATGTCGTTTCTAATCAGACTGCCAAATTTTAGACAATTCCGAACTAGTCCCAAAAGTCTCGCCAAAAATTAGTTTCTAATCAGACAACCACATGTGACACAATCCCGAGCTCGTTCCAAAAGTGTCACCAAAACGGCGTTTCCGATCACACAACCATATGTGAGACAATTCTAAGCTCATCTCAAACGTGTCACAAAAATTTAGTTTTCGATCAAACTGCATAACTAGAGACAATTCCGATCTCCTCCCAAAAGTGTTGTTAAAATGCCATTTCCGATCAAACTACCAAATTTGAGACAATTCTGAACTCGTCCCAAATTGTTGCCAAAACATTGTTTCTGAGCAGATTGCCAAATTTGTGACAATTTCGAGCTCCTCCAAACATGTCACCAAAATGCCATTTCCGATCAGACTGCCAACTTTGAGACAATTCTGAGCTCATCTCAAAAGTGTCGCCAACACGCCATTTCTGATCAGACTTTCAAATCTGATACAATTCTGAGCTCGACCCAAATGTGTCGCAAAAATTTCGTTTCCGATCATTTTTCCAAATTTGGGAAGATTTCGATCTCGTCCCAAAAGTGTTGCTAAAATACCATTTTTCGATCAAACTGCCAAATTAGAGACAATTTTGAGCACTTCCCAAAACTGTTGCTAGAATGCCATTTCCAAATGGATTGCCAAATTTTAGACAATTCCGAGGTCTTTCCAAAAGTGTCTCTAAATTTCGTTTCTGATTAGGCTCCCAAAATTGAGGCAATTCCGAGGTTATACCAAAAATGTCGCAAAAATGCTATTTTCTATCAGACTGCCAAATTTGACACAATTCCGAGCTCGTCCCAAAAGTATCGATGTAATGGCATTTTCGATCAAACTCCTGAATTTGAGACAATTCTAAGCTCGTCCCAAAAGTGTTGCAAAAATGTCGTTTTTCATCAAACTACCAAATTTGAGACAATTTCGAGCTCATCCCAAATGTGTTGCTAAACACCGTTTCTGGTCAAACTGCAAAATTTGAGACAATTCCGACCTTATCCTAAAAGTGTAGCGAAAATGTCGCTTCCGATCAAACTACCAAACTGGAGACAATTTCAAGCCGGTCCAAAAAAGGTTCGCGAATATGCCCTTTTAGATCAGACTGCCAAATTTGAGACAAATCCAAGCTCGTCCCAAAAGTGTTGCCAAAATGGCATTTCCGATCAAACTACCAAATTTGAGACAATTAAGAACTCGTCCCACAATTGTCGCCAAAATGTTATTTTTTATCAAACTCCCAAATTTGAGGCAATTTCGAGCTCCTGCCAAAAGTGTCGTGAAAACGTCGTTTCTAATCAGGCTATAAAATTTGAGGCAATTCCGAACACATCCCAAAAATATTTCCACAATGTAATTTTCGTTATACTACAAAATTTGAGACAATTCTGAGCTCATCCCAAAAGTGTCGCCAAGACGCCCTTACCGATCAGACTGCCAGATTTGAAACAATTTTGAACACGTCCCAAAAGTGTCGCCAAAATGTCCTTTTCAATCAGACTACCAAATTTGAGATAATTTCGATCTTATCCCAAAAGTGTCATAAAAATTTTGTTTCCGATCAGACTGCCAAATTTGAAGCAATTCCAAACTCGTTCGAAAAGTGTTGCCAAAACGTCGTTTCCGATCAGACAGCCAGATTTGAAACAACTCAAAACTCATCCCAAAAGTGTCACCAAATCCCCGTTTCCGATCAGACTGCCAGATTTGAGACAATTCCGAACTTGTCTCAAACCTAAAGCCAAAATGTCGTTTCGGATCAGACTGCTGTAGACACCCCATTTTTTACCGACCTTAAGACTCAGATGTCATCATTTGTGCACGCGATGATTGCGCATGTTTGTGCTTGTTATGAGCGCCCGAAGGTCTCGGCTGGGTGCCTTGTCTTTGAGCCTCTTAACCCTTTGTGTTTTGGCCTTGGTTTTTGGGCCAAACCTTGGTGCCTTTGCCTGGAGGGAGAGAGAGGCCTGTTGTCATGTACTACCCCGACCCTCGTACATGATTCTGGTATTTTTCCAGTCCTCTATTTTGTGTCTTAAAATGCCTATTGTGAAATTCTATGTGAAAGTATGGTAAATTGCATGGAACTTAGAAATATGGATCTCTATCTGTTGAATTAGAACATTATCTGTTACACTCGACTTATTTAAATCTGAAATTGGATACCTTAGAGACTTAATGTTCAGAAATTGATTTGATATTTGGAGTCTACATGATTTTTAAGCACTAATGGGATTTTCTGTGAAATTTTCATTTCGGCATGGTAAAGTGATTGAATTTCGTCTTATATGCATCCTTGTGTTTATATTTATCCCTAAGACTTATTGAGCCTATGATCAAAAAACGTGGGACTCCAAGGGAGAAGAAAAAGAGAGAGTGAAGAAGAGGAATTGGGAGAAAACGTGAATCACCAAGAAAGCTTGGCAAAATTGTTAGATTTGTGTGATTAAATTCAAGGGCACACTCCAGAAGGAACTAGTACGCTACCACAACACTGTGAGTAGTAGTGCATTAATTATACATTTATGTATCAGTAATATCCGTTAATAACCTTCTGTTTTCTGTAAGTTATGGTCATAACCTATGTGTTGGAATGATGGAAAGATATACATACACATCTGTGTATCTGGGCCGAAAGGCTATCTAGGCCGAAAGGCTATCTGGGCCAAAAGGCTATTCTAGGCCGTAAGGCTAACCTGGGCTGAAAGGCCAATCTGATAATTCTGGGCCAATAGGCCATTCTGTTAAGGTTATATAAAGGCCAAGAGCCGTTCTGAAGGCAAAACCCTATCAGACTTACCTTCGTACTTAAATTTGGATATGTACTATTACGCATTGTGATTTAATTATTCAAGTACTATTATTCACTGAGCTTGTCTCATTCTGTAATTTTGTCTGATTTTGAAGGACGCCGGCTTGGAGCACCACCCTAGCATCGTTTCATGCATTTTTGTCAGCCTAAGAGCGACCAGGCACTTGAAGGAACCCCTACATATGAGACCAGTTTTACTTGTCCTTATAATTTTTGTACCATGTTTTGCTGGTTAAAACTATTGTACTTAACGTTTTGTATGCCCAAACTCTGGGCTGGATTTGTAAATGCGTATGTAACCTAATTCTGTCTGCCTGTTCATTTTATGCTAAATTCCAAAATGGTCCTGGCTTTTTGGTAGTTGCTCAATGGATGTGTCTGCATGTTGTTTCAAATTTAATGCTTCCGCTCAGGCTCCTAATGTCATTCATAACAAGTCATTCTGTCTATTTCCGATTAGGTCATGCCCGAACCTTTTAGGGGCGGGTTAGGGACGTGACAAGTGGTATCAGAGCACGAGTTGCTATCTCACACACGGATCCATTGAGCGTTAAGATGTCTAGAATGGTGTAGGCATCATGTAGGAAAGAAAGAAAGATAGCAACGTGACATGATTTCTGCTAACACTAATGATGATGGTCAATGTTTCTTGTATTCCTTTGTGTATGTTGTAATTGGCTGTTTTGTAGACTATGGTGAGAACAAGGGCCGAAGAACCGGAAGATGCTACCTCAGCACGGTTGGACAGGATGGAAAGAATGATTATGGAAGTGGCGGAAACTTTACGGCAACAACAACAGCAACAACTTCAACCACCACCACCGCCAGTACCCCCACCTGTAGTGCAAGACATTCATGCTGAGGATCGTACCATTACACTTACAAGGGAGTTTAAAAAGATGAAACCACCATCGTTTAAAGGGGGAATTGAACCAATGAAGGCGGAAGCATGGGTGTTAGGAATAGAGAAATTGTTCGAAGTCTTCCCTTGTACTGAAGCTCAAAAGGTGCGACTTTGTCGCTTTCACTCTTGAAGATGAAGCACGGAGATGGTGGATGCTTATTAGAACAATGCATCAGGGGTTGACATGGGACAGGTTCTTGGTGCTGTTTTATGATAAATATTTTCCCCAGAGTATGCGAGACAAGAAAGTGACCGAATTTGAAATGTTGAGACAAGGAAACAAAACCGTTGCTGAATATGAAGCTCAATTCGCGGAATTAGCTCAGTTTGCACCTCACATGGTAGACACAGAATACAAGAAGGTGCGGAAATTTGAAGGAGGATTGCGGAGTGCCATTCAGGACCGAATTAATGTGTTGAAATTGCCTACCTATGTTGATGTCTTGGAACGGGCTGTTCTAGCAGAAGGGAATCTTGCTACTCAGACTCAGATTTCTGAATGGAAAGGGAAAAGGCAGAATAATCAATGGTCCAAGGGATCAACCACTTCACCGAACAAAAAGCAGAATTCAGGGATCTCCAACTCTATTGCTTCTTCCCAAAACTCAACTCCTGTGTGTCCAGAATGTGGGTGGAAACATCGTGGGGTGTGTTACCGATTGTCTGGGGCATGTTTTCGGTGTGGCAAGACGGGGCATTTGATAAAAGATTGTCCGCAAAAGAACCAACAAACGGGTAATAAGGCCGCCACAAGTTCAGTAGGGTCAACACCGACTCCCAATGCCAAGTCGACTGTCAAACTGGCTAATAACAAGGAGACTACGAGACAAGGTAGAGTATTTGCGTTGGTTCCGGGAGATGTACAGAATGCAACAACAGTGGTATCAGGTACATTTATGGTTTATGGCCATTCTGCTTATGTTTTATTTGATTCTGGCTCTACCTGTTCCTTTGTGTCAAAACTATTTGTGAAGAACTTAGATAAACCTGAGGAAGAGTTGACCTATGTGTTGTGTGTATCATCACCCATGGGAAATTCTATGATCTGTACTTCTATTTATTCTGCTTGTGAAATTCTCATCGGAGATGTTTGTGTGTATGCTAATTTATTACCACTTGATATGACTTCGTTTGATATTATTTTGGGAATGGATTGGTTGGGTGACTACGGTGCTACTATAGACTGCTTAAGGAAACAAATTAAATTCCACCCTCCGGGTCAATCGGAAACTATTTTTCAAGGACAGGAAGTGACGCCACCACCGTATGTGATCTCTGCAGCCAAGGCTTGCAAATTACTTAAAAAGGGGTGTCAGGGGTACTTATGTGGTGTTGTGGAAGAGCTAGTGGTGAATGAAAATGTTGATGTGATCCCAGTTGTGTGTGACTTTCCGGATGTCTTTCCAAAGGAATTGCCAGGAGAATTAGTGGACCGTGAAATCGAGTTCACGATTGAAGTGTTACCGGGAGTTCAACCCGTTTCTAAAACTCTGTATCGAATGGCACTGGCTGAAATGAAAGAATTGAAGATTCAGTTGCAAGATCTATTGGATAAGGGGTTTATCCGCCCGAGTGTTTCTCCATGGGGTGCACCAGTCCTGTTTGTGAAAAAGAAAGATGGAACACTTCGATTATGCATAGACTACCGGGAGCTTAATAAAGTAACAATCAAGAATAAGTATCCCTTACCGCGAATCGATGATTTATTCGATCAGTTACAAGGGGCACAGGTCTTTTCCAAGATTGATCTACGATCCGGATACCATCAATTGAAGGTTAAAGTTGAGGATATTGAGAAGACAGCCTTCCGCACTCGATACGGTCATTATGAATTTCTGGTTATGCCTTTCGGAGTTACAAACGCACCAACGGCATTTATGGATCTGATGAACCGGGTTTTCAAACCTTATTTGGATGAGTTTGTAGTAGTCTTTATTGATGATATCCTTGTCTATTCAAGAAATGCAGAGGCTCACGAAAATCACCTTCGTCGAATCCTTCAAACCCTCCGAGAAAAGAAGTTGTACGCAAAGCTAAAGAAGTGTGAATTTTGGCTACAAGAAGTGGCATTTCTGGGGCATGTTGTAACTAAGGAGGGAATCTCTGTTGATCCAAGTAAGATTGAGGCAATTGTAAACTGGCCAACCCCGACTAATGCAACTGAAGTGCGTAGTTTCATGGGACTAGCCGGCTATTATCGGAGGTTCGTTCAGGACTTTTCTAAGATTGCTGTGCCACTTACTCAGCTAACTAAAAAGGGTATTGCATTTGAATGGACTGAACTGAGGAAATCTGCTTTCCGAGAATTAAAAACAAAGTTAACTACAGCCCCGGTCCTTGCACTACCATCCGGTACTGAGGGATTTGTGATTTATAGTGATGCTTCACATAAGGGACTTGGTTGTGTGCTTATGCAAAATGGAAGGGTTATTGCCTATGCCTCTCGACAGCTTAAACCTCATGAGAAAAATTACCCCACACATGATCTTGAACTAGCTGCAGTCGTTTTTGCTTTAAAGATTTGGCGGCATTGTCTGTATGGAACTTCTTGTGATATTTATACTGACCATAAAAGTCTCAAATACCTATTCACCCAAAAAGAGTTGAATATGTGCCAACGACGGTGGTTAGAACTCATCAAGGATTATGATTTACAGCTCCACTATCATCCTGGTAAAGCCAACACAGTAGCAGATGCGTTTAGTCAGAAAAATGTGGGGATTTTGGCAAGTTTATTAATGGAGGGAAAGGAATTGTTAAGTGACCTGAACAAAATGGATATCGACTTGGTGCCACCTGGTCAAGGAACAGCGATGGCAACAATGATGGCTCAACCGACTTTACATGAGGAGATTAAGTTACGTCAAATGGAGGATGGCGCTTTGAAGAAGATCTGTGATGAAATGGAGATAAAACCGAAACTGGGGTTCACTTTGACAGACTCTGTGCTTAAATTTCAAAATCGAGTGTGTGTCCCTAATGTGGTAGAACTTAAACGGAAGTTAATGGAGGAAGCACATGCCTCGAGAGTTTCAATGCACCCAGGAAATACCAAGATGTACCGAGACTTGAAGCAAAATTTTTGGTGGTCAGGTATGAAGAGAGAAATAGCAGAGTTTGTTTCTAAGTGTTTGCAGTGCCAGCAAGTAAAGGCAGAACATCAGAAACCCGCAGGGTTATTACAACCCCTTCCAATTCCGGAGTGGAAATGGGAACACCTAACTATGGATTTTATTGTAGGTTTGCCACGGACGTCTCGGGGTGTGAATTCTATATGGGTCATTGTTGACCGATTAACTAAGTCCGCCCACTTCTTGCCTGTGAAAACTCAATATAATGCCGACAAACTTGCTACGATCTATATGAATGAAATTGTAAGGCTTCACGGTGTTCCGGTCTCAATTGTGTCAGACAGAGATCCAAAATTTGTGTCAAGGTTTTGGCAAAGTTTACAGAATGCAATGGGTACAGAATTAAAGTTTAGCACAACTTTCCCCCCTCAAACTGATGGACAATCCGAGAGGACGATTCAGACGCTAGAAGATATGCTTCGAATGTGTGTTCTAGATTTTCAAGAAAGTTGGGAAACTCATCTGCCGCTGATTGAATTTGCATATAATAATAGTTATCATTCGAGTATTGAAATGGCACCCTATGAAGCTCTGTATGGAAGACCGTGTCGCTCACCTGTGTGTTGGGCTGAGGTGGGAGATAGACCCTTGTTAGGGCCGGAAATTGTCCAGTTAACAACTGAGAAGATTAGAATTATTCGAGAAAGATTGAAAACTGCTCAAAGCAGACAGAAGAGTTATGCAGATAACCGACGAAGGAATTTGGAGTTTGATGAGAACGGTCATGTCTTTGTGAAAGTTACCCCAATAAAAGGACACCCAAGATTTGGGAAAAGGGGTAAGCTAACACCCCGATATGTTGGTCCCTTTCAGATCTTACAAAAAGTAGGCCCGGTAGCCTACCGAGTCGCCCTTCCACCACATATGAGTCAGGTTCATAACGTGTTTCATGTTTCTATGCTCCGAGAGTATCTTCCGGATCCATCTCATATCATTGATTATCATCAAATTGAGCTAACTGACAAGTTAACATATGAGGAAAAACCAATTCGAATTCTGGATCGACAGGCAAAACAGTTACGGAACCGAGAAATTCCAATGGTAAAAGTGGAGTGGCAAGAGCAATACGGAACTGAAGCAACTTGGGAAAAAGAAGATGAAATGCAAAGTCAATATCCGCATCTGTTTACATCCTAAGGTAAAAGCAAGTTTGGAGGACCAAACTTAATTAAGGGGGGGAGAGTGTAATACCCCGACCCTCGTATATGATTCTGGTATTTTTCCAGTCCTCTATTTTGTGTCTTAAAATGCCTATTGTGAAATTCTATGTGAAAGTATGGTAAATTGCATGGAACTTAGAAATATGGATCTCTATCTGTTGAATTAGAACATTATCTGTTACACTCGACTTATTTAAATCTGAAATTGGATACCTTAGAGACTTAATGTTCAGAAATTGATTCGATATTTGGAGTCTACATGATTTTTAAGCACTAATGGGATTTTCTGTGAAATTTTCATTTCGGCATGGTAAAGCGATTGAATTTCGTCTTATATGCATCCTTGTGTTAATAACCTTCTGTTTTCTGTAAGTTATGGTCATAACCTATGTGTTGGAATGATGGAAAGATATACATACACATCTGTGTATCTGGGCCGAAAGGCTATCTAAGCCGAAAGGCTATTCAGTAATAAAGGCTAACACAAATTTGAAAGGCCAATCGATAATTCGGGCGATGAGGCCATTACATTAAGGTTATATAAAGGCCAAGAGCCGTTCTGAAGGCAAAACCCTATCAGACTTACCTTCGTACTTAAATTTGGATATGTACTATTACGCATTGTGATTTAATTATTCAAGTACTATTATTCACTGAGCTTGTCTCATTCTGTAATTTTGTCTGATTCTGTAGGAAGCCGGCTTGGAGCACCACCCTAGCATCGTTTCATGCATTTTTGTCAGCCTAAGAGCGACCAGGCACTTGAAGGAACCCCTACATACTAGACCAGTTTTACTTGTCCTTATAATTTTTGTACCATGTTTTGCTGGTTAAAACTATTGTACTTAACGTTTTGTATGCCCAAACTACATTCGGTGGATTTGTAAATGCGTATGTAACCTAATTCTGTCTGCCTGTTCATTTTATGCTAAATTCCAAAATGGTCCTGGCTTTTTGGTAGTTGCTCAATGGATGTGTCTGCATGTTGTTTCAAATTTAATGCTTCCGCTCAGGCTCCTAATGTCATTCATAACAAGTCATTCTGTCTATTTCTGATTAGGTCATGCCCGAACCTTTTAGGGGCGGGTTAGGGACGTGACATGTCATGCCCCAAACCTGCCCCTAAAAGTTTGGGCATGACCTATTCAGAAACGAACATATAACCTGGTAACATAACATACGGGGCCTTATTGGAAGCACGAAATATAAAAATAATGATACAAAAAAAAAACACCATTGAGCTATTTCTACATGCCAGGATCTCATACATCACATGCATCATAGTGGATAGATAAAGTCCCAAACTATAACCCGGAGCATTGGTTATATACATATACATATACAGTCCCAACCCTGTAATTAGGCATATACAAAACATGAAGGTTATATACATCAACCTTAGACGGACACTCAAAAAGCAAGCCAACATATTAACAGCTTAACAAAATAAATGGCCTTGTATAGTGCCTGGACACACGAAGGTTGACAAAAGAGAGCGGGCGTCATGGCTAGGATTGACCACCTGATGGGTGACCTACAAAAATAGACATAACAGAGAGTGAGTCGGGCTCAGTGAATAGTAATACATAATTAAAACGATGCTTAACTTGAAACATAGTACATAACAATGCATATAACGATGCAGAGTTCACATAGTTAGTCTGATTCTGTGCTAAGTACCTGACGGCCTTAGGCCCAATCCTACAACATAAACATAATGGCTATAGGCCCATGAAACGTGGTGGCACGAGGCCCTTGAAACATGTGGCACGAGGCCCTTGAAAAGTTGGCATAAAGCCCTTGAAAGATTGGCATAAAGCCCTTGGAACATATGGCATGAGGCCCTTGAAAAGTTGGCATAAAGCCCTTGAAAGATTGGAATAAAGCCCTTGAAACATATGGCACGAGGCCCTTGAAAAGTTGGCATAAAGCCCTTGAAAGATTGGCATAAAGCCCTTGAAACATATGTATATTGTCATACCATAAATGGAAATAATTCATATATGTTCTTTATGCATATTCTTTATGCTTGAACCATAAATAGAAATTAGAAATCATACTCGTAACATACTTGAACTTGTAACATGCGTATACTTGTAACATACTTGATCTTGTAACATACTTGAACTTGTAACCTACTTGAACTTATAACATACATGAACTTGTAACCTACTTGAACTTATAACATGCATGAACTTGTAACCTACTTGAACTTATAACATGCATAAACTTGTAACACACGTAAACTTGGAACAGACTTAAACTTGTAACATACGTAAACTTGTAACAGACTTAAACTTGTAACATACGTAAACCACAGTATTATGACCCCCGGGTAAGGGCCTTGCGCTAAGGATACCTTAAATACCTTTATATAATTGAACAATCATTCGGTGATTCAAAACGTACATGTTAGGAAATAGGGCATTTCTTATCACATCATGTTATTATCGTATACTTAACAAAGATAGAATAATTCACATTCTCAGGAGGGCTACAAAAACATGTTAAACCTTTTGCCCTTATGTCGTGGTTTCTGAATAATTTCTCATTCACGCGAATACACATAGCTTTCCAAGTATTCTGATTCATCGAAGATGTCTACCCTTGATAACTTATAACTGTCTCATATTTACTCAACATCTGTTCTTCAAGAATGAACATAATTTCTCTTTACTCTCTAGGAAACGGCGTAGTTCACTTGATCTATTACTCAGTAGCACAAGCATCCACCTTTGTTTGATCGTTCGTATAAGTTAACATAGTTGACTTGTAACTAACAGAGTACTAATGGTAACCGTTACATCAGTCACATGAGTTAACTTAGTTAACTTAAGTCTAACAGGACATTCCTGATAATTATTAACAAAAGGTAAGCATGTTGTACAGATTGAATAATATCAGAGATACGTGAATATCATAATTCCATAGTGCTTATACGCTCCCTTGGTTCGTCATGAATCACTATAGATATCTTGCACATAAGGTTAGTATTCTTTGTCAACAATAAATAAAATGTATTGCACAATGATGCCTTTAGATTTCCAAATCAACATACTTGCAAGAAACAGAATATTAACAATAAGAATCATTAACAATCATTGAATGTACGACTATTGTAGTACTGCTCACAGTGCATGGATGAAATGATATTCCTTCCAGTAGGTGCCCTACATATGCATGCCATTCAAGAATTAGTTCGTTTCATTCTTTTTAAACTATTCCCTGACTCGTTTTGCTTTGAATAAACTTACAAACATCAAAGGCATCAAACACTAATTTCAAACATATCAGAGGATCAAGTACACAAAATGGAGCAGACGAGGTTTCCCGACACGGGCCGTACGTGCGGCCGGACCCTTCGCTCGAGCGGCCATGCACCGCACGTGCGGTCCTCCCCCTCCGCTCGAGCAGCCCAAAGCAGTATGCATTTTCAGTTTTTTTTCCCTCTTGTCCGCACATGCGGCCATGACCTCCGCACGTGCGGTGGTGACCCCTGTTTTGGGGCAGCTCGGTTCCAACTCAAAATTTAGCATCATCACTTCATTTTACATGCAATTCAAGATGAAATTAATGCTATATATGGACCCAACTTCACTATATCATGAATTATCACTTGAATATCACAAGATAACATGATTAAAAGCTTAATCAAGTCACTATTCTTTCAAATTTCATCCTTTAATTTAAGTTCCTTATGTTCATAAATCATAACACATGATATATATATATAATTTCATGGAGTCGATATAAAAACCAAAGATTGAAGTCTAAATTTCATCTAATACTTAAATTAAGTTTCAAAACAACCAAATGAGGAAAATACCCTCTTTAATCAAACATGAATCATGCATAATTAGTTGTTACAACCCCCAAACACAACTTGATTACACCTACTTAGATCCTTATGTCTTTAGCTTTACAAACATATCCAACCCACACACACACACACCATTTGAGTGCATAAGTGAATTCAAGCTTGAAGATAAAATTCTCCACTAGATAACCCAACTAATTTAACACAAGAGACCACCACACACTTACTCCTTAAAGACCATAACATGGAGAAGTTCTTACTCAACTTCAAGAGAAGCCAATCACAAGATCAAACATACCTTAAGCTTTAGGATCACCACAACCCTTTCCCTTCCTCACTTGCTCTCTTGAAGCCCTCTTTTCTTCCTTCCTAACCCTTATTTCTCTCCAAGAGGTGTTTCATGTTTTTTGATCAAGGCTTAAGAGAACTTAGACATATATATGCATAAATAAAAGCATATAGAACAAAATTCAATCGTTTAATCATTCCGAAATTGAAATTTCATAAACATGCTTAATATTACTTAAAAATTATGCTGATCACATATATGAAGTCAATTTCAGATAATTAAACCCCTAAGGCTTTCAATTTCTAATTCAAACATGTTGATGGTGATAGATAGTTTTCTTGTGAAATAGATAGGCATCCATAAACATGGATTTCACATACTTAACCATAATTTTTCATGGGATTTTACAGTAAACATTTTAAAAGCACAAAACAAGGACTGAAAATATATCAGAAAACACATGCGGGGGTTGGGTTATTACACTTGTAGGCCACTTTTTGTAGTTGTAGGCTACTTTTCCCTCTTATAGGCCACTTGCAGTGGCCGGTAGGCTAGTCACCGAAGCTTTCTGCTGAGTGCCTTGTCTTAGGGTCTCTTGGATCCCTTCCTTTTGGTTTGTTTTTCGACCATACCTTGTTAACCCTTGCCTAGAGGAAGGGGAGGGCCTATCGGCCACTTTTGGTGGTCGTAGGCCACTTTTCCCTCTTGTAGGCCACTTTAAGTGGCCGGTAGGCTAATTGAAGTGGCCTACGGCCATTTTTCTATTTTTGCAGATATATTTGGTGCCAACTGTGCCAGTTGTTGGGCACAGAATGCATCCTCCATACACGTGTATGGAGGGATTGTAACAAGCTTCTAGGTTGTTAAACCAGCTTGAGGCTTGTAATTCTATATAAGGGGAGGTGCTTCTCCCTTAGAGAGGGTTCAGAATTTTGAGAAGCAAAATATATCTCTCTCTAGATCTCTATATATATATATATATATTATGCTTTATAGTGCTTGAAAGTGATTGTTCTTGGCATATTTGCACACAACCCTCTTAGCCTAACATCTTGACCTTGAAGCTAAGATTCCATAAGGCTTGTTTAGGCCTCATAAAGCTGTTTTTTTTTTGCTCATAAGTGCCTATTTTGCTGTGGTTCTTTAAGGGTGAGTAGTTACCCTCTTTAAGCTTTGTTTTGCTTAAGTGTTTAGCCATCTTTGCATGCTTCTTTTGGCTTAGCTTTCAACTATAAAAACTTTTATTTTTAAGTGTTAAAAATGGTTGTTTAAGGTCTTGTTGGGGTTAGAGGTGTTCCTCTATTTTTTGTGGCTTATTTTGCTTTGCTTTGTGCCATCTTTTAAGGCCTTTCAAACAGCCTTGTTTTGGCCTTTTAACCACTGAATTCTAGAGGAATTTCAGTGGTAGAAAACTTGTTTTGAGGTCCCAAATAAGAGAGGGTGGTCCCCCCCTCCTCTTGTCTTGATAGCTTGTGTTGTTGGCCTATCAAATGAGCATGCCTTTCTACCCTTTTAAAGCTTGGTTTAAGCTTGTTTTTGCCACTGTTTTGCCATGATATAACTCTATTTTTGGCTGGTTTAGTTACCCCTTGCATGCTTCTTGCACTTGTAGTGTAATTTTGTTCGCTAGCCTAGCATGTTTGGTGTTTTAGCCTATTGATCTAGCATGTGTATTGTCATGACCCGAGCCCGTCCCTATGGGTTAAGGACATAACCGGCCAGTAATCCTGAGATTACCTACAGCCTCAAACCTTAATAGATATAACTCATCGGAGTAAATAGGCCAAACGGAAGCAAAAATTTAAAACTTTGTCCATAGAGCCGTGCTTTTATGTACTCAAAACAAACCATGCACATATACGTTAATAACCCACAACAAGTACAGTATCACAAAATCCTTTATAGACAGGATCATCCAAACTGAGTCAACCCATATCAAAACTATATACAGATGTACACAAAGTCCTTGCCAACAAGACAAAATACAAATACATAACAAAATGGCAAGGATGGGTATCGCACGTGAGATACAAGGCTGACTTTCCAAAACTCATGTTGTTCCTGGCAGACTTCACTGGGGCTGGGTTTGGACCTCCCTCAACTCACCTACAAACACACGAATGAGCGTGAGCGATAGCCCAGTGAATAATATCAAATACATAAGTTACATAAGCAATATGAAGAACAACATGCTCCGAACGGCCTTGGGCCCAATGCATATTTCTGCTTAACATATATATATACACTTATACAAAATTCAGATCAAATGACTGTAGTTCCAAACATGCTGGCCTTTGGCCCAATCAGATTTCCATTCATGCCAAAACGGCCTTCGGCCCATTCATTTATGTCAAAACGGCCTTCTGCCCATACATTCGTGTCAAAACGACCTTAGGTCCATTCATTTATGTCAAAACGGCCTTCGGCCCACTCATTCATGTCAAAACGACCTTCGGTCCACTTATTTATATCAAAACGACCTTCGGTCCATTCATTTCTATCAAAACGACCTTCGGTCCATTCATTTCTATCAAAATGACCTTTGGTCCATTCATTCTTCGGCCCATACATTCGTGTCAAAACGACCTTAGGTCCATTCATTTATGTCAAAACGGCCTTCGGCCCGCTCATTCATGTCAAAACGACCTTCGGTCCATTTATTAATGTCAAAACGGCCTTTGGCCCACTCATTCATGTCAAAACGACCTTCGGTCCATTTATTTATATCAAAACGACCTTCGGTCCATTCATTTCTATCAAAACGACCTTTGGTCCATTCATTTCTATCAAAACGACCTTTGGTCCGTTCATTTCTATCATGTCAAACTTTTGTCCACAATCCCAATTAGCAACTCATAAAGCTTATAAGGGAAATAAACAATTGGACATTGACAAGCTTTCAAATATCGATATTACTCACAGTGATCGGCTTGTGGATTTGCCCTGGAGCTTGATCCTACACATTTCATGAACACAAAAGCGGTCACTAACAATTCAATCCGTTCTTTGATTCACATATTCCTCTTTAGGCCTTATTCTTATCTCATTAACTCATTTACAATGCTTAACATATGCCTAAGAGTGCTTACAAGTGAAAGAGAACGGAAAATGAAACACAGAACGAGCATACAAAATTTCAGAGAACAGGGTCCCCACTCGAGCATCAACTTCCCCGATCGAGCGGACCCTTAAGGCTTGCAAAAGTACTAGTTGCATGAAAAATACGCTCGAGCGTTGAATAGAGCGCTCAAGCGGAAGGCGTGTTTACAAAAACTCCCCGCTCGAGCGTAAGATATCCCGCTCAAGCGGACATCCAACTCTGCAAAAAGTGCTGGGAGCACGATTTTCCCGCTCGAGCGGCTCTTCCCCTGCTCGAGCGGACATCAAAAATTTGGGTTTTCCAAATTGAGTTCTTGAGCTCCAATTCGAATTTCAACCAACAAAACATGCATGTTATGGCTCAAATCTCAAATATAGTTATGCTAACATGCCATAAACACCAAAACACATTACAAAGGAGCCCAATTCACAATTAATTCACATGCATGCCCCAATCTCCCATCAACTCATTCTAATACAAACAAAATCATACATTCAAAGCTCATATCTTAATTATTCAAACATGCATGCTAATCTTGATTTCATTTCCATCTCAAACAATGCAAATGGTGTTCATTCTCATGGAATACAACAAAAGCATGCTTGCATGTAAGATTTAACACCTTTATTTCCATGTTCAACTCAATACATGCTAGATTATGCATTTCCACAACAATTGTATACATGCATGCCTTCATTGACCTTCAATTGAACACAAGCAACTTAATTCCCTTACATTCAAACTAATTCATGCTCTTGACCATCTATTAAACTTGAATTCACAAGATGATGACTATAAATGCATGAATCACTCGCCAAGGAGCTTTAATCTCCCCAATTTAGCAATACTTGAGCAAAATCTCCAAAAGGTCCAAGTCTTGAACCACAAATGCACAATTCTCTCCTCTCTCTCACTAACAGCCATCTCTCTCTCTCTCTTTCTCAAGTTCTGATCAACCAAAATGAGGTCATAGGAGAGAATGGGATGCGTAGTGCTCAAATACAACAAACTCCACTAGCCACAATTAAGAATATTAATAATTTGAGCATAATGCCATTAAATAAATTAATTTAATCTGACCCGAATCAATTTTCAATTAAATTTCACCGTAGGCTCTAAAAATTACGCTAATCACAATGGCGTAATCAATTTCAGGTTTCGTGGCCGATAAGGCCCGCAATTAAATTTCCAAAACAGATTATTCAAACAAGTATTCCTATGGTGAACAGATAGAATTCCAAAATCACATATATTCATATAATGGCACACAAAATCATATCAAAACATATAATCACATACGTATTAGGGACCAATTAACATAATACAGAACAAGGGTATCACATGTATGCCCTACTCCAGCATGCTTTTGGCCATGATTTAGCATGCTTAAACTCTAATCCAAGTGGTCTTGGTCATTTATGGCTTGCTTTGTATAGTTATGGCATAGTTGGCTTCACTAGTCTTGAGTTTTGAGGCCCTTAGCATGCTATACTTGTGATGTTTGTGTGATATGGCATCATTTGATATGTAATTTTAGAGCTTAAACTTCTGTCATACTCTCATGTTTATCTCTCTTTTATTGTGTTTAAGAGTTGTGCCATCATGCCTTGTTTGTGAGCCATCAAATGAGCATATTTTTCTTGCCATCTATGCTGCGAGTCTAGCATGTTTTCACTACTATTTTGACATGCCTTAGGTCTATTTTGAATGGTTAGGGTCATTTGAGCATTGCTCAATATGGTTGTAGTGAAAAGGGCCTTGACTAGCCTTGAGTTTTGGGGCCTTTAACATATTGTATATGTGTTGTTTGTATGATATGGCATCATTTGGCATGGTATTTCAGAGCTTAAACTTCTATCATACTCTCATGTTTATCGCTCTTTCATTGTGTTTGAGAGTTAAGCCTTATGCCTCTTTTATGAGCCAATGCATGAACATCATTTTCTTACTTTTCATGCTATCTTCTCGGTTCATTTTTAGCCATTGTTTTGGCCTATTGTTGCTCTGTTTTGGGCTGGTTTGGTTGTTTGTGCATAGTATTGCATGCCTCTAGTGTTGTGTCCTTCGCTAGTCTCGGCATTCTTGACTCTTAGCATGCATTGCATGAGTTGTTAGCATGTTTTAGCATCATTTGTTGTGCCATTTCAGTGCTGAAAAGTATACTATTGCATGCCATCTTTCATTTGTTGTATCACTTTGAAAGAGGTCTTAAGCCCTTTGTTGGTTTGAGCACGAAATTGAGACGTTCATGCTCAACGGCATGATGCTTCTTTCATGCTCAAGAAGCTTGTGGCTTGGTCCGTCTTTCCAATTAGAGGACTTCTCACTTTTGGACTTAACCGGTTAAAGGACTTATCGGTAATCTAAAATGAGTAAACAAAATGAATCAAAGTAAAACATGCCAAGATAACATGTTTGTGATGCATTGCATGTCTTTGGATTGGACGTTAATCCAAACACAAGAAATGAGGGGCATTTCATACTTGAAGTGATGAAACGTGCCTCATTTCTTAGTCACAGACACCCTTGATCGTGCAAGATAGGGTGGAGTTTCATTGAGTCTATTTGTGCATTCATTTACTTGTACAAACTTGGCTTCTCAGCGATCGAGCATTGCGATGCTCGGTTGGTGGCCTGAGAGTCGAGTACCGCAATCCTTTGAGCTTGAGAAATGATAAGGAGGGTGGTTGTACACACATACCCTGCATATGCCTTGCCTTGCCCCTTTTGTACTCTATTTGTAGCAAAATTGGAGTGTGCAGGAGCAAGTGGCCTACAGTTTCCTCTGGTGGCTGACAATCCTCAGGCTCAGAGGTGGTCCAAAGTTGTTCTAGTTCTAGAGTGAAAGCAGCCTGGAAATTGGTTCAGTGTTCGGAAATAAAGGTGAATGCAAACAGAGGCAACCGGTGGCAAGGCGACAGATTTTCGAGAGAAAGTCGATCAAGCATGTATGCATCCCCTCGCCTGAGGCCTTTTAACTGTTTTGCCTGGCTGGTTAATTCGTTGGTTCTGTACTTAATTAGTTAACGTACTTAGCTGATCGATTTGTGTTGTAATAACTAATTAGTTAACTAGAATAGTTAATTAGTTTTGTTTTGTAATAAGCAGCTTAGCTTAGTGTAGCTTAGCCTATTTAGTCGGACCCTCTGTCGAGAGGGCAAATGTTGTAATAAGTGTGCGTGAGTGTGTGAATGTCTTCCAACCCCACGTCTTTCTCCCTTTTATTTACCCGCTTTCAGTGGTTAGATTAGGGCATGTTTCGATTAGCATACCTTATGTTTGCATGTTTGCATCATCCATTTGTTTTGCATGCACCGGGCTCGGCTCATCATTCAAACTGCATCGTATTTCAATAAACTTTCTTGAATACGTGTTTGACAACATGTTCTCAACTGTTGCATTCGTATGCCATCTTAGATAGTTGAGCCTACGTAGTTGCATTTTTGCATGCGTTGCATTAGGCATCTTAACATAGCTAGGATCATGCATGATTTCTGACTAGCTTCTGTTTTGGCTCGGAGTACACTATAAGTGTTTACGCTTTAGCATCCTTGCATGAGTGTAAGTGATTGCCATGTTTAGCATGCTTGCCATGAGGCTATGTGCTTAAATGATTAACTGAACGAATGCCTACGGATGAAGGCTTCATTACTTGAATTGGAACAATTCATCAAAATGTGAGTTTTAAGCCCACTT
Organism: Camellia lanceoleosa; assembly: GCA_025200525.1. NCBI lineage: Eukaryota > Viridiplantae > Streptophyta > Magnoliopsida > Ericales > Theaceae > Camellia > Camellia lanceoleosa. The sequence continues at coordinate 34,627,863 of CM045768.1, read as the reverse complement.
GAAGTGGCAAATTATCATGTGTTTAAGCCCACTTGAGGGTGGCAAATACGCGTTTTAGCCTACTTGCGAGTAGCATCTTCAAACAACTTTTCAAAAAACAAACATGAGATGTTTTGTTCCAAATCGAGCGATTTAGTCTATACTTGTGTGCTATGCACATCACATAGTAAGTTAACTAATAATCAAATAAGAACACATGTGTTTATAAAACAACATATCATTTTTAGTAGAGGCCGATCCTTTGATCGGGCGAGCGGGGGTGCTCATTTCAGGACCTTCCCCTCTCGTACCCAAGTTCCCAAGCCGAGGCAACTTTGGTGATGACAAAGACATGGCCTTAGGCATGAGTCAGGGTTTTCTAAATTTCCCAAAACAAAATATTTAGGTGGCGACTCTAAAATCTGGCAAAGCAGTCCACGTTTGGCGCTTTTTGATTAAAATTGATTTTTCAAAACGATTTGCCGGATTTCAACTCTTTGGTGATTTATTAGTCTTACATTGCACTTTGTGAGATTAGATTCAGAACCATGACAGGAGTCCGAACTGTAGTAGCTAGAACCCAATTCGCGCCCTGTCCGAATTGGGGGGCCACGCGGAGAAAGCTCCGGGCAGTCTACAACTGCCAAATTTGAGACAATTTCAAGCTCGTCCCAAAAGTGTTGCCAAAAGTTTCGTTTCTGATCAGACTACCAAAAGTGTGGCAAAAATGCCGTTTCAGTTAAGACTGTAAAATTTGAGACAATTCTGAGCTTGTCCCAAAAGTGTCGGCAAAATGCCATTTCTGAGAAGACTGCCAAATATGAGGCAATTCTGAGTTCCTCCCAAACGTGTTGCCAAAATGAAGTTTCTGATTAGACTTTCAAATTTTAGAGAATTTCATTTTCGTCCCAAAAGTGTCGTTAAAATGTCGTTTCCGATCACACTGCCAAATTTGAGGCAATTTCAATATCATCCCAAAAGTGTCACTAAAATGTCATTTCCGATCAGACTGCCAAATTTGAGATAATTTTGAGCTCATCCCAAAACTGTCGATATAACGCCATTTTCAATCAGACTCCTAAATTTGAGACAATTCTGAGCTCATCCCAAAAGTGTAGCTAAAATGCCGTTTCAGACTGGACTGTAAAAATTTAAGACAATTACGAACCCATCCCAAAAGTGTCGTTAAAATGCCATTTTCGATTAGACTCTAAAATTTGAGACAATTTTGAACTCATCCCAAAACTGTCTCGAAAATGCCATTTCTGTTAGAATGTCAAATTTGAGAGAATTTCGAGTTCGGTCCATGAGTGTCACAAAAATACCCTTACCAATCAGACAGCCAAATTTCAGACAATTCTGACCTCGTCCCAAATGCGTCTCAAAAATGCCATTTTTGATCAGGCTACCAAATTTGAGACAATTTCCAACTTGTCCTGAAAGTGTCACCAAAATGTAGTTTCCACTCAGGCTACCAAAATTTTAGACAATTTCGATCTCATCCCAAAAGTGTCGCAAACAAGGCGTTTCTATCATACTCCAAATTTGAGACAATTTCGAGCTCATTCCAAGAGTGTCGCCAAAATGCCATTTTTGATCAAACCGGCATAATTGAGAAAATTCCGAGCTAATTCCAAAAGTGTCGCTAAAACGGCATTTTCGTTCAGACTGCTAAATTTCTTTCAATTCTGAGCTAGTCCCAAAAGTGTCGGGAAAACACCACTTCAGATCAGATAGCCAAACTTGAGACAATTCGGAGCTCGTCTCAAAAGTGTTGCCAACATGCCGTTTCAGATCAGACTGCCAAATTTGAGACGATTTTGAGCTCATCCCAAAAGTGTCGCCAACACATTATTTTTTATTAGACTTCCAAATTTTAGACAATACAGATATCATACCAAAAGTGTCACCAAAATGCAATTTTGATCACACAACCAAATTTTAGACAATTCCGAACTCGTCCCAAAAGTATCGCCAAAACACCCATTTCGATCAGACTACCAAATTTGAGACAACTCAAAACTCATTCCCAAAGGGTCTCTAAAACACCGTTTTTGATCAGAGTGCCAAATTTGAGACAATTCTGATCTCGTCCCAGAAGTGTCGCGAAAATACCATTTCAGATCCGACTGCCAAAATTGAGACAATTTCGAGCTCGTCGCACAATTGTTGCCAAAACATTGTTTCTGATTAGACTGTAAAACTTGAGACAATTCCGAGCTCATGCCAAATGTGTCGACAAAATGTCGTTTTCGATCAGAAAGCCAAATTTGAGACGATTCTGAGCTCGTCCCAAAGGTGTCGCTACAACTCCGTTTCATATCAGACTACAAAATTTAAGACAATTTTGAGCTCATCCCAAAAGTGTTGCCAAAATCACATTTTCGACCAGATTCCCAAATTTAAGACAATTCCGAGCTCATCCCAAACATGTTTCCAAAATTCCATTTTCGATCAGACAACCAAATTTGAGGCATTTCTGATCTCGTCCCAAGAGTGTCGCTAAAATGCCATTTTCGATCAAACTACCAAATTTGAGAAAATTCCAAGTTCGTCCCAAACATGTCACCAAAATGCCATTTTAGATCTGACTACCAAATTTGAGACAATTCAGAGCTTGTCCCAAAAGTGTCGCAAAAAAGTCATTTCTGATTAGACTGCCAAATTTGAGACAATTTTGAGCTCATTCAAAACATGTTGCCAAATTGCTGCTTCCGATCAGTGTACCAAATGTCAAAGAATTCTAATCTCATTGAAAAAGTGTCGCTGATCAGACTGCCAAATTTGAGGCAATTCCGAGCTCATCCCAAAAGTGTCGCAAAAATGTCGTTTTAGATTTGACTGAAAAATTTGAGACAATTTTGAGCCCATTCCAAAAGTGTCACTAAAACGCCATTTCCAATCAGAATCCCAAATTTGAGACAATTCTGAGCTCGACCCAAATGTGTCCCCAAAATGCGATTTCTGATCAGACTGTAAAATTTTAGACAATTTAGATCGCATCCCAAAAGTGTCACTAAAATGCTATTTCTGATCAAACTGCCAAATCTGAGACAATTCCGAGATCGTCCCAAAAGTGTTGCTAAAATGCCATTTTAAAATGAACTGCCAAATTGCTGACAATTCCAAGCTCATCCCAAAAATGTCGCTAAAATTCAATTTCTGATCAAACACCCAAATTTGAGACAATTCAAAGCTCATCCTAAAAGGGTCGCAAAAACACCTCAAACTGCCAAATTTGAAACAATTCGCAGCTCGTCCCAAACATGTTGCCAAAATGCCATTTTCGATCACTTTGCCAAATTTCTGACAATTCTGATCTAGTATGAAAAGTGTTGCGAAAATACCATTTTCGACCAAACTGCCAAATTTCAGACAATTCCGAGCTCGTCCCAAAAATGTGGACATAAAGCTATTTTCGATCAAACTATCGACAGTGTCGCCAAAATGGCATTTTCGATCAGATTGCCAAATTTGAGACAATTTTGAGCTAGTCCCAAATGTGTCTCATAAATGTCGTTTCCATTCAGACTATAAAATTTCAGACAAGTCCGAGCTCATTCCAAAAATTTCGTCAAAATGACCTTTCTGATCAGATTGCCAAATTTGAGGCAGTTTCAAGCTCGTCCCAAAATTGTCGCCAAAATGCTGTTTCCGATCAAATTGCCAAATTTGAGACAATTCCAAGCTCTCCCCAAAAGTGTCGTGAAAATGCCGTTTTCGATCAAACTGCCAATTTTGAGAAAATTTCGAGCTGGTCTTAAAAGTTTCGCAAAAATGTCGTTTCTGATGAGGCTGCCAAATTTGAGACAATTCCGAGCTCATCGCAAGCGTGTCTCCAAAATGTCGTTTCCAATTAGACTACCACATTTGAGACATTCTGATCCCGTCCCAAAAGTGTTGCAAAAATGTCATTTCAGAATGGACTGCCAAATTCGAAAATGTCACTAAAAATGTAATATCCGATTAGACTCCCAAATTTGAGACAATTCTAGCTTGTCCCAAAAGTATTTTGAAAATGTCATTTCCGCCCAGATTGTCAAATTCGAGACAATTCTGAGCTCGTCTAAAAAGTGTCGCTAAAATGCCTTTTCCGATCAAACTCCCAAACTTGAGACAATTCCAAGCTTATTTCAAAACATCATATTTTTATCAAACTACTAGATTTGAGACAATTCCGAGCTCGTCCGAAATGTGTCTCCAAAATGCCGATTCCGATTAGACTACCAAATTTGGGACAATTCTGAGCTCATCCCAAAAGTGTCACCAAAATGTCATCTCCGATCATACTACCAAATTTAAAACAATTTAGAACTTGTCCCAAAAGTGTCGCAAAAATGTAGTTTCTGATCAGACAGCCAAATTTGAAATAATTCTAATCTTGTCCCAAAAGTGTCACTAAAATGTCGTTTTTCATTAAACTGCCAAATTTGAGACAATTCTGATCTCGTCCCGGAAGTGTCGCAAAAATGCCATTTCAGATCAGACTACCAATGTTGACACAATTCTAAGCTTGTCCCAAAAGTTTTGCCAAAACGTTGTATCTGATCAGACTACCAAATTTTAGACAATTCCAAGCTCGTTCCAAATGTGTCACTAAAATGCAATTTCCAATCAGACTACCAAATTTGAAACAATTACGAGCTCGTCCCAAATGTGTTGCCAAAACGCCGTTTCCGATCAGAATGAAAAATTTGAGACAATTCCAAGGTCGTCCCAAACATGTCACCAAAATGCCATTTTTGATCAGTCTACCCAATTTTTGACAATTCTGACCTCATCTGAAAAGTGTCACTGAAATACGGTTTTCGATCAAACTGCCAAATTTCAGACAATTCTGAGTTCATTCCAAAAGTGTCAACGTAACGCCATTTTTAATCAGACTCCCAAATTTGAAACAATTCCATGCTAGTCCCAAAAGTGTCGCTAAAATGCCATTTTGGATTGGAGTGCAAAATTTGACAAAATTCTGAGCCTGTCCCAAAAGTGTCCCGAAAATGCTGTTGTCGACCAAACAACCAAATTTGAGACAAATTTGAGCTCGTACCGAATGTTTCACGAAATTGCCATTTCCGATCAGACTAAGAAATATGAGACAATTCTTAGCTCGTCCCAAAAGTGTCTCCAAAATGGCGTTTCCATTAGACTGCCAAATTTGAGACAATTCCGAGCTCGTTCTAAAAGTTTCGCCAAAATGCCGTTTCTGATCTAACTATCAAATTTGAGACAATTTCGAACTCGTCCCAAAAGTGTTGCAAAAATGTTGTTTTCGATCAAACTGTCAAATTTGTGACAATTTCAAGCTGGTCCCAAAATTGTCTGCAAAATGCCGTTTTCGCTCAGACTGCAAAATTTGAGACAATTCCAAGCTCGTTCCAAAAGTGTCACCAAAACAACCTTTCTAATTAGACTGCAGAAGTTGAGACAATTTCGAGCTCATCCCAAAAGAGTCGCCAAATTGCCTTTTTCGATCAAACTGCCAAATTTGAGGCAATTTCAAGCTCGTCCCAAAAGTGTGGTGAAAACGTTGTTTTCGATCAGACAGCCAAATTTGAGACACTTTCAAGTTGGTCCCAAAATTGCCACAAAAATGCCGTTTCAGATTAGTCTGCCAAATTTGAGACAATTCTGAGCTCGTTCCAAATGAGTCGCCAAAACACCGTGTCTGAGCAAACTGCCAAATTTGAGACAATTCTAATCTTCTCCCAAAAGTGTCGCTAAAATGCCATTTATGATCAGACTGCTAAATTTGAGACAATTCCAAGCTGGTCCCAAAAATGTCGCTAAAAAGCCATTTCAGAATGGACTACCAAATTCGAAACAATTCTGAGCTCGTTCCAAAAGTGTCGCTAAAATGGCATTTTCACTCAGATTGCCAAATTTGAGACAAATTTGAGCTCGTCCCAAAAGTGTTGCTAAAATGCCATTTCAGATCAGACTCTCAAATTTGAGACAGAGCTCATTCCAAAAGTATCATCAAAATGCCATTTTTTATCAGAATGCCGGATTTGATACAATTCTAAGCTCGTACGAAATGTGTCGCTAAAACGCCATCTTCGATCAGACTGCCAAATCTAAAACAATTTTGAGCTTGACCCAAACGTGTCGCAAAAATGCCATTTCCAATCATACTACCAAATTTGAGATGATTCCGATCTTGTCCCAAAAGTTGTCGCCAAAATGTCATTTCCGGTCAGACTTCCAAATTTGAGACAATTTAGAATTCGTCCCTAAAGTGTCGCGATCACACTGCCAAATTTGAGACAATTCCAATCTTTCCCCAAAAAGGTCGCTAGAATTTTGTTTTCGATCAAACTACCAAATTTGAGACAATTCCGATCTCGTCTTAAAAGTGTCGTGAAAATGCCATTTTAGATAAGACATTCAAATTTGAGACAACTTCGAGCTGGTCCTACATGTGTCACAAAAATGCTGTTTCAGATAAGACTGCCAAATTTGAGACAATTTCGACGTTGTGTCAAAAGTGTCTCCAAAACACCATTTTCCGATCAAATTGCCAAATTTGAGTCGATTCCGAGCTCCTCCTAAACGTGTCGCCAAATTTTCGTTTCTGATCAAACTGTCGAATTTGAGACAATTCCGAGCTCCTCCCAAAAGTGTCGCGAAAACGCCGTTTCAAATCAAACTGCCAAGTTTGAGACAATTCCCGTCCCAAAAGTGCCGCCAAAATGCCATTTCCGAATAGACCGCTGAATTTGTGACAATTCCGAGCTTGTCTCAAACGTGTCACCAAAATGCCAGTTCCAATCAGATAGCCAAATTTGAGACAATTCAGAGCTCGTCCCAAATGTGTCACCAAACTGCTGTTTCCGATCAGATAGCCAAATTTAGACAATTCTGAGCTAGTCACAAAAGTGCTGTGAAAATGCCATTTCATAACAGACTACAAAATTTGTGACAATTTCGAACTTGTCTCGAAACTATCTCCAAAATGCTATTTCCGCTAATACTGCCAAATTTGATACAACTCTGAGCTCGTTCCAAAAATGTCGCTAAATGCAGTTTCTTATCAGCCTCCCAAATTTGAGACAATTTCGAGCTCATTTTAAAAGTGTCGCCAAATGCCATTTTTTATCAGACTACCAGATTTGTGATAATTCCGAGCTTATCCCAAATAGCGTGGCTAAAATGCCATTTTCAATCAGAGTGCTAAATATGTGACAATTCCGAGCTGGTCCGAAAAGTGTCCCGAAAATACCATTTCAAATCAGATTGACAAATTTGAGACAATTCCAAGCTCGTCCCAAAAGTGTAGCAAAAATGCCATTTCAAATCAGACTACCAAATTTGAGACAATTTCAAGCTGGTCTGGAATATGTCATGAAAACGCCGTTTCAAATATGATAGCCAAATTTTAGACAATTCTGAGCTTTTCTAAAAAGTGTCAGCAAACTGCCGTTTTCGATCAGACACCCAGATGTAAGACAATTCCGAGCTTGTCCCAAATGTGTCGTGAAAACAACGTTTCAGATTAGATTGCCACGTTTGAGACAATTCCAAGCTTATCCCAAAAGTGTCACCAAAACACCGTTTCAGATCAGACTGCCAAATTTGAGACAATTCCGAGCTCGTTCCAAAAGTGTCTTCAAAATGTCGTATCCGAACAAACTGCCAAATTAAGGAAAATTTCGAGCTGGCCCCAAAATTGTCACCAAAATGTCCTTTCCGATCAGACCACCAAATTTGGGAAAATTTCGTGCGCGTACCAAAAGTGTCGTGAAAACGCCATTTCTAATCAAACTTCCAAATTTGAGACAATTTCGAGCTCATCCAAAAAGTGTTGCCAAAACGCCATTTCCGATCAGACTGCCAAATTTGACACAATTCCCAGCTTGTCCCAAACGTGTCGCCGAAATGCTATTGCAGATCAGACCATCAAATTTGAGACAATTCCGAGGTCGACCCAAAAGTGTTGCGAAAATGTCGTTATAGATTAGAGTGCCAAATTTGACACATTCTAATGTCGTCCCAAAAGTGTCGAAAAAACGCTCTTTCCGATCATACTGCTAAATTTGAAACAATTCCAAGCTTATCCCAAACGTATCGGAAGAATTCAATTTTTGATCAAATTGCATAATAGGAGACAATTCCAATATCCTCCCAAAAGTGTCACTAAAATGCTGTTTCCGATCAAACTGCTAAATTTGAGACAATTCTGAACTCGTCCCAAATTGTCGACAAAACGCCGTTTCTGCTCAGATTGCCAAATTTGAGACAATTTCAAACTCGTCCTAAAAGTGTCTCCAAAATGTCATTTCCGATCAAACTGCCAAATTTATGAAAATTTCGAGCGTGTCCCACAAATGTCGCGAAAACACCGTTTCACATCAGACTGCCAAATTTGAGACAATTCCGAGCTCGTCCAAAAATGTGTCGCCAAAATGCCATTTCCGAGCAGATTGCCAAATCGGTGACAATTTCAAGCTCCTTCAAACATGTCACCAAAATGCCATTTCTGATTAGACTGCCAAATTTGGGACAGTTCTAAGCTGGTCCAAAAGTGTAGCGAAAAAGCCGTTTCCAATCAGACAGTCAAATTTCAGACAATTCCAAGCATGTCCCAAAAGTGTCACTAAAAATCCATTTTTGACCAGATTGCCAATTTGAGACAATTTCGAGTTAGTCCCAAAAGTGTTTCACAAACACCGTATCCGTCATGTTTACCAAATTTGAGATAATTCCGAGCTCGTTCCAAAAGTGTCGCCAAAATGCAATTTTCATTCAGATTGCCAAATTTGCTATAGTTCCAAGCTCATCACAAAAGTGTTGCAAAAATGCCATTTCCTATCGGACTACCAAATTTGTAATAATTCCATGCTCATCCCAAAAGTGTCACGAAAATGCATTTTCTATCAGACTGCCAAATTTAAGACAATTTCGAGCTAGTCCCGACAGTGTCACCAAGACGCCATTTCAGATCAGACTGCCAAATTTGAGACAATTTCGAGCTAGTCCCAACAGTGTCACCAAGATGCCATTTCAGATCAGACTGCTAACTTTGAGACAATTCCAAGCTCGTCCCAAAAGTGTTGCCAAAAAGCCATTTCCGATCATACCACCAAATTTGAGATGATTCTGATCTAGTCCCAAAAGTGTCGCTAAAATGCTGTTTTTGATCAAACTGCCAAATTTGAAACAATTTCGAGATCTTCCCAAAACTGTTGCCATAATGCCATTTCATAATGGACTTCCAAATTTTAGACAATTCCGAGCTCATTCCAAAAGTGTCGCTAAAATTTCATTTCCGATCAGAAACGTAAATTTGAGACAATTTCGAGTTCATCTCAAAAGTGCCGCAAAAATGCCATTTCCAACCAAACTGCCAAATTTGAGCCAATCTCATGCTCGTCCCAAAAGTGTCGATATAATGGCATTTTCGATCAAACTCCCAAAATTAAGACAATTCTGAGCCTGCCCCAAAAAGTGTTGCAAAAATACCGTTTTAGATTAGATTGCCAAATTTGAGACAATTTTAAGCTCATCCCAAAAGTGTCGCTAAACATCGTTTCTGATCAGACTGCAAAATTTGAGACAATTCCGAACTCATTCCTAAAAGTGTAAATGTCGTTTTTTATCAGACTGCCAAATTTGAGATAGTTTCAAGCCAATCAAAAAAGTTACGCGAATATGCCATTTCAGATCAGACTACCAAATTTGAATCAAATCCGAGCTCGTCCCAAAAGTGTCTCCAAAACGACATTTCCGATTAGACTGCCAAATTTGAGACAATTAAGAACTCATCCCACAAGTGTCGGCAAAATGTTGTTTCTGATCAAACTCCAAAATTTGAGACAATTCCGAGCTCATTCAAAAAAATGTCTTGAAAACGCCATTTCCAATCTGACTATAAAATTTGAGACAATTCCGAACTCATCCCAAAAGTATCTCCAAAACGCAGTTTTCGTTATACTAAAAAATTTGGGACAACTCTAAGCTCATCCTAAAAGTGTCACCAAGAAGCCCTTACCGATCAAACTGCCAAATTTGAGACAATTTTCAACACGTCCCAAAAGTGTCACCAAAATGTCATTTTTTATCAAACTACCAAATTTGAGACAATTTTGATCTGATCCCAAAAGTGTCGCAAAAATTTTGTTTCCAATCAGACTGCCAAATTTAAGGCAATTCCGAACTCGTCCCAAAAGTGTCAATAAAATGTCGTTTCTGATCAGACTGCCAACACTGAGGCAATTTTGATCTCGTCCCAAAAGTGTCGCTAAAATGCCATTTCCGATCAAACTACCAAATTTGACACAATTTTGAGCTTGTCCCAAAAGTGTAGCTAAAACGCCGTTTCAGAATGGAAAGCCATATTTGAGACAATTCCGAGCTTGTTCAAAAAGTGTCACGAAAATGCCCTTTCCGATCAGACAACCAAATTTAAGACAATTGCGAGGTCGTCCCAAAAGTGTCACAAAAACGTCATTTCCCATTAGACTACCAAATTTGAGACAATTTCAAGTTAGCCTCAAAAGTATCGCGAAAATGCTGTTTCAAATCAGGCTACCAAATTTGACACGATTCCAAGCTCATCCTAAAACTGTCACCAAAATGCCGTTTTGGTCAAACTACCAAATTTGAGACAATTTGGATCTCATCCCAAAAGTGTCGCAAAAATGCCATTTTAGAATGGACTGCCAAATTTTGGGACACTTCCGAGCTCGTCCCAAAAGTGTCACCAAAATGCAATTTCCGATCAATCTCCCAAATTTGAGACAATTTCGAGCTCATCCAAAAAGTGTGGCGAAAACGCCATTTTCGATCAGACTACAAAATTTGAGAGAATTCCTAACTCGTCCCAAAAGTGTCTAGAAAATGCTGTTTCTGTTCAGAATGCCAAATTTGACACAAGTTCAAGCTTGTTCCAAAAGTTTCGCAAAAAAACCCATTCTGATCTAACAGCTAAATTTGAGACAATTCAGATCTCATCCCAAAAGTGTCACGAAAATGCCATTTCCCATTAGAGTGCCAAATTTGAGACAATTCCGGGTTGGTCGCAAAAATGCTGTTTCAAATCAAACTGCAAAATTTGAGACAATTCCAAGGGCGTTCCAAAAATGTAACGCAAATGCCGATTCCGATCAGACTGCCAATTTTGAGACAATTACGAGCTCGCCCAAGTGTGTTGCCAAAACTCCGTTTCCAATCAGACAACCAATTTTGAGACAATTCCGAACTCATCCCAAATTGTCGCCAAAACGACGTTTCCGATTAGATTGCCAAATTGGAGACAATTTCAAGCATGTCCCCAAAGTGTCTCCAAAATGTCATTTCCAATCAAACTGCCAAATTTGGGAAAATTTCGAGCACATCCCAAAAGTGTCACGAAAACGCCGTTTCTGATCAGACTGCCAAATTTGAGACAATTTCGAGCTCATCCAAAAAGTGTCACCAAAACACCATTTCTGGTCAGACTACCAAGTTTGAGACAATTCTCAGCTTGTCCCAAACGTGTCGCCAAAACGCCGTCTCAGATTAGACTGCCAAATTTGGGACAATTCCGAGGTCAACCCAAAAGTGTTGCGAAAATGCTGTTGTAAATCAGAGTGCCAAATTTGAGATAATTCTGATCTCAACCCAAAAGTGTCGCAAAAATGTTGTTTCCAATTATACTGCTAAATTTGAAACAATTCAGAGCTCATCCCAAACGTGTCACCAAAATGCCGTTTCTGATCAGACTGCCAAATTTCAGACAATTTCGAACTAGTCCCAAAAAGTGTCGAAAAATGTCGTTTCTGATCAGACAACCACTTGTGAGACAATTTCGAGCTCGTCCCAAAAGTGTCGGCAAAACGGCGTTTCCATTCAGATAATCATATTCCGAGCTCATCCCAAATGTGTCGCAAAAATTTAGTTTTCGATCAAACTACATAATTCGAAACAATTCCGATCTCCTCCCAAAAGTGTTGCTAAAATGCCATTTCTGATCAAACTGCCAAATTTGAGACATTTCTTAACTCGTCCCAAATTGTCACCAAAACGCTGTTTCTAAGCAGATTACCAAATTTGTGACAATTTTGAGCTCCTCCAAACGTGTCGCCAAAACGCAGTTTCTGATCAAACTGCCAAATTTGAGACAATTCTGAGCTGGTCCAAAAGTGTCACAAAAATGCCGTTTCCGATCTGATCGCCAAATTTCAGACAATTTCGAGCACGTTCCAATAGTGTCACCAAAAAGCCATTTTTGATCAGACTGCCAATTTGAGACAATTTCGAGTTAGTCCCAAAAGTGTCTCCCAAATGCCATTTCTGTCCGTACTGCCAAATTTTAGATAATTTCGAGCCTGTTCCAAAATTGTTGCCAAAATGACCATTTCGTTCAGATTGCCAAATTTGAGACAGTTTTGAGCTAGTCACAAAAGGGTCACCAAAACACCGTTTCCGATCAGACTGCCAAATTTGAGACAATTCTAAGCTTGTCCCAAAAGTGTCGTGAAAATGCATTTTCTATCAGGCTGCCAAATTTGAGACAATTTCGAGCTGGTCCCAACAGTGTTGCCGAGACGATGTTTCAGATTAGACTGCCAACTTTGAGACAATTCCAAGTTCATCCCAAATGTCTCGCCAACACGCCATTTCTGATCAAACTGCCAAATCTGTGACAATTCCGAGCTCGTCCCAAACGTGTGGCAAAAATTTCGTTTCTGATCATTTTGCCAAATTTGAGATGATTTCAATCTCGTCCCAAAAGTGTTACTAAGATACTGTTTTTCGATCAAACTGCCAAATTAGAGGCAATTTTGAGCACTTCCCAAAAGTGTCGCTAGAATGCCATTTCAGAATGGACTGCCAAATTTTAGACAATTCCGAGCTCTTTCCAAAAGTATCGCTAAATTTTGTTTCTGATTAGGCTCCCAAAATTGAGGCAATTTCAAGGTTATCCCAAAAATGTCGCAAAAATGCCGTTTTCTATCAGACTGCCAAATTTGACACAATTCCGAGCTCGTTCCAAAAGTGTCGATGTAAGGGCATTTTCGATCAAACTTCCGGATTTGAGACAATTCTGAGCTCGTCCCACAAGTATTGCAAAAATATCGTTTTTGATCAAACTGCCAAATTTGAGACAATTTTGAGCTCACCCGAAAAGTGTTGCTAAACACCGTTTCTGATCAAATTACCAAATTTGAGACAATTCCGACCTTATCCTAAAAGCGTAGCCAAAATGCCATTTCCGATCAGACTGCCAAACTGGAGACAATTTCGAGCCTGTCCAAAAAGTTTCGCGAATATGCCGTTTCGGATCAGACTGCCAAATTTGAGAAAAATCCGAGCTCATCCCGAAAGTGTTATGAAAATGGGGTTTCCAATCAGACTACCAAATTTCAAAAAATTAGGAACTCATCCCACAATTGTCGCCAAAATGCTATTTTTGATCAAACTCCCAAATTTGGGGCAATTCCGAGCTCCTGCCAAAAGTGTCATGAAAACGTAGTCTCTGATCAGACTATAAAATTTGAGACAATTCTAAACGCATCCCAAAAGTGTTTCCATAATGCATTTTTTGTTATACTGCAAAATTTGAGAAAATTCCAAGCTCATCCCAAAAGTGTCACCAAGACGCCCTTACTGATCAGACTGCCAGATTTGTGACAATTTCGAACACGTCCCAAAAGTGTCAGCAAAATGCCCTTTTCGATCAGACTGCCAAATTTGAGACATTCTCGATCTTATCCCAAAACTGTCGTGAAAATTTATTTTCGATCAAAATGCCAAATTTCAAGTAATTCCAAATTCGTTCAAAAAATGTCGCCAAAACATTGTTTCTAATCAGACAGCCAAATTTGAAACAATTTAGAACTCATCCCAAAAGTGTCACCAAAACCCCGTTTCTAATCAGACTGCCAAATTTGAGACAATTCCGAACTTGTCTCAAACTTGACGCCAAAAAGCCGTTTCCGATCAAATTGCCAAATTTGAGACAATTTCGAGCACGTCCCAAAAGTGTTTCCAAAAATTTCATTTCTAATCAGACTACCAAAAAGTGTGGCAAAAACGTCGTTTTAGTTTAGACTGAAAATTTGAGACAATTTTGAGCTCGTCCCAAAAGTGTTGGTAAAATGCCATTTCTAATCAGGCTACCAAATGTAAGACAATTCTGAGTTCCTCCCAAATGTGTTGCCAAAATGCCTTTTCCGATTAGACTTTCAAATTTTAGATAATTCTGTTCTCGCCCCAAAAGTGTCACTAAAATGTTGTTTCCAATCAGACTGCCAAATTTGAGATAATTCTGAACTCTTCCCAAAAGTGTCGATATAACGCCATTTTCAATTAGACTCCCGAATTTGAGGCAATTCTGAGCTCATCCCAAAAGTGTAGCTAAAATGTCGTTTCAAACTAGACTATAAAATTTAGGACAATTACGAACCCCACCCAAAAGTGTTGCTAAAACGTCGTTTCCGATTTGACTCTAAAATTTGAGACAATTCCAAACTCATCCCAAAACTATCTCCAAAATGCCGTTTTAGTTAGACTACCAAATTTGAGGCAATTCCGAGCTCATCCCAAACATGTTGCCAAAATGTCATTTCCGATCAGTTTGCCAAATATCTGTCAATTTTGATCTCGTCCAAAAAATGTTGCTAAAATGTTGTTTCCGATCAGATTGCCAAATTTCAAACAATTTCGAGCTCGTCCCATATTGTCGGTATAACGCCATTTTCGATCAAACTCCTAAATTTTCGATCAGACTCCCGAATTTGAGACAATTCTGAGCTCATCCCAAAAGTGTCGCTAAAAAGCCATTTTAGATTGGAGTGTAAAATTTGACAAAATTCTGAGACCGTCCAAAAAGTGTTGCAAAAATGCCGTTGTCAATCAGACACACAAATTTGAGACAATTTTGAGCTCGTCCTAAAAGTGTCGCGAAAATGTCGTTTCCGATCAGACTACAAAATTTGAGACATTTCTAACCTCATCCCAAAAGTGTCGCCAAAATGCCATTTCTAATCTGATTGCCAAATTTGAGACAATTCCAAATTCTTCCCAAAAGTGTCGCAAAAATGTCGTTGTCAATCAGGCTGCAAAATTTGAGACAATTCCGAGCTCGTTCCAAAAGTGTCGAGCTCGTTCCCAAAGTGTCGCCAAAATGACCTTTCTGATCAGACTGCCAAATTTGAGACAATTTCGAGACCATCCCAAAAGTGTCACCAAAACGCTTTTTCCGATCAAACAGCCAAAATTTGAGACATGCCCGTCCCAAAATTCTCAGGAAAATGCCGTTTTTTATCAGACTGCTAAATTTGAGACAATTTCAAGCTAGTACGAAAAGTTTAGGAAAAATGCCATTTCAGACTAGACTGCCAAATTTTAGACAATTCCGAGCTCGTCCCAAAGTGTCACCAAAACAGTGTTTCTGATCAGACTGCCAAATTTAAGACAATTCTGATCTCATCCCAAAAGTGTCGCTAAAATGACATCTTCGATCAGACTGCCAAATTTGAGAAAATTCCTAGCTCGTCCCAAAAGTGTCGCTAAAATGTCATTTTAGAATAGGCTGCTAAATTTGAAACAATTTCGACCTCATCCCAAAAGTGTCGCGAAAATGGTGTTTCCGCTCTGACAGCCAAATTTGAGACAATTCTGTGCTCGTCCTAAAAGTGTCGCTAAAGTGCCATTTCCGATCAGACTCCCAAATTTGAGACAATTCCGAGATCGTCCCAAAAGTTTCACCAAAATGCCAATTTTGATCAGACTGCTAGAGGTTAGACAATTCCGAGCTTGTTCGAAATGGGTCACTGAAATGCCATCTTCGATCGGACTGCTAAATTTGTGACAATTACATGCTGGTCCCAAAAGTGTCACAAAAACGTTGTTTCAAATTAGACTGTCAAATTTGAGACCATTCCGAGCCCGTCCCATAAGTGTCGCCAAAATACCATTTCCGATCAGGTTGCCAAATTTGAGACAATTTAGAATTCGTCCCAAAAGTGTCACCAAAATGTCATTTTCGATCGGACTGCCAAAAATTGAGACAATTCCGATATCGTCCCAAAAGTGTCGCTAGAATGCCATTTTCGATCAGACTGCCAAATTTGAGACAATTCTGATCTCATCCCAGAAGGGTGGTGAAAATGCCATTTCAAATCAGACTGCCAAATTTGAGACAATTCCAAGCTCGTCCCAAAAGTGTCACCAAAACACCGTTTCCGATCAGACCGCTGAATTTGCAATAATTCCAAGCTCATCCCAAACATACTGCGAAAATGCCGTTTCAGATCAGACTAAAACATTTAAGACAACTCTGAACTCGTCCCGAACATGTATCCAAAAAGTTGTTTCCACCCATCCTGCTAAGTTTGATACAAGTTTGAGCTCGTCCCAAAAGTTTTGCTAAAATACCGTTTTCGATAAGAATCATTAGACAAAATTCTAAGCTCATTCCAAAAGTGTCGCCAGAACTCCATTTTTTATCAGATTGCTAGATTTGAGACAATTCCCAACTCGTCCTAAAAGTGTCGCTAAAATGACATTTTCGATCGGAGTGCTAAATTTCTGACAATTTCGAGCTAGTCTGAAAAGTGTCGCGAAAATGCCATTTCAGATCAAACTGCCAAATTTGAGACAATTTCTAGCTGGTCCCAAAAGTGTCGCGAAAATGATATTTCAGATAAGACTGCCAAATTTGAGACAATTTCGATCTTGTCTCAAAAGTGTCTCATCCCAAAAGTATCGCCAAAATGCCGTTTCAGATAAGACTGCCAACTTTGAGACAATTTTGAGCTCGTCCCAAAAGTGTCGCCAAAATGCCATTTCCAATCATATTGCCAAACTTGAGACAATTCTGAACTCGTCTCAAACCTATTGCCAAAATGTCGTTTCTGATCAGACTGCCAAATTTGAGACAAATTCGAGCTCATTCCAAAAGTGTCACAAAAATCCCATTTCCAATCAAACTGCCAAATTTGAGACAATTCAGATCTCATCCAAAAAGTGTCGCTAAAATGTCATTTCAAATCAGATTGCCAAATTGAAGAAAATTCTAAGCTCATCCCAAAAGTGTCGATAAAAACCCATTTTTGATCTGACTCCCAAATTTGAGACAATTTTGAACTCGTGCCAATGGTGTGGGGAAAACGCCATTTTAGATTGGACTGCAAAATTTGAGACAATTCCGAGCCCATTCCAAGAGTGTCGTTATAATGTCGTTTCCGAGCAGACTACAAAATTTGAGTTAATTCCGAACTCGTTCCAAAAGTGTAACAAAAATACTATTTCTGATCTAACTACCAAATTTGAGACAATTCCGAGCTCATCCCAAAAGTGTCGCCAAATTGTCATTTTCAATCAGACAGTCAAATTTGAGACAATTTCGAGCTGGTCCCAAAAGTGTCTCCAACACGCCATTTCTGCTCAGAATGCAAAATTTGAGAAAATTCGAGCTCATTCCAAAAGTGTCGCCAAAATGCCGTTTTTGATCTGACAACCAAATTAGAGACAATTCAAAACTCATCAAAAAAGTGTCGCCAAAATTTCATTTTCGATCAGATTGCCAAATTTGAGACAGTTTCAAGCTGGTCCCAAAAGTCTGTCAGAAATGCCGTTCTTGTTCAGACTACAAAATTTGAGACAATTCCGAGCTCGTTCCAAAAGTGTCGAGCTCATTCCAAAACTGTCGTCAAAATGACCTTTCTGATCAGACTGCCAAATTTTAGACAATTTCAAGCTCATCCCAAAAGTGTCGCCAAAACACCATTTTCGATCAAATTGCCAAATTTAAGAGAATTCCAAGATCATCCCAAAAGTGTCACAAAAATTCTATTTTCGATAAGACTGCCAAATTTGAGACAATTTCGAGCTGGTCTTAAAAGTGTCGCAAAAATGTTATTTCAAATGAGACTGCCAAATTTGAGACAATTACGAGCTCGTCCCAAAAGTGTCGCTAAAATGCCATTTCCGACGAGACTGCCAAATTTGAGGCAATTCCTAGCTCGTCCCCAAAAGTGTAGCTAAAATGTCGTTTCAGAATGGACTGCCACATTTTAAATAATTTTGAACTTGTACCAAAAGTGTCACTAAAAATACAATTTCTGATCAGGCTCCCACATTTGAAACAATTCCGAGCTCGTCCCAAAAGTGTTGCGAAAATGACATTTCCGCTTAGACTGCCAAATTTGAGACAATTCTAAGCTCAACCCAAAAGTGTCGCTAATACGCCGTTTCCGATCAAACTCCCAAATTTGAGAAAATTCTGAGCTCATTCCAAACGTTTCACCAAAATTCCATTTTTTTTAGATTACCAGATTTGTAACAATTCCAAGCTCGTCCGAAATGTGTCGCCAAAACACCATTTTTGATCTGACTGCGAAATTTGTGACAATTCCCAGTTGGTCCCAAAAGTTTCGCTAAATTGATGTTTTCAATCAGACTGCCAAATTTGAGACAATTCTGATCTCATCCCAAAATTGTCGCGAAAATGCCTTTTAGACCAGACTACCAAATTTGAGAAAATTCTGAGCTTGTCACGAAAGTGTCACCAAAATGCCGTTTCCGATCAGACTACCAAATTTGAGACAATTCTGAGCTCGTCCCAAAAGTGTCGCCAAAACGCCATTTTTTATCAAACTGCCAAATTTGATACAATTCCAATCTCGTCCCAAAAGTGTCGCTAAAATGCACTCTCGGTCAAACTCCCAAATTCCAAATTCTTTCAAGCTCATCCCAAAGGTGTTTCGAAAATGCCATTTCTGATCAGACTATAAAATTTTAGACGATTCCGAACTCATCCCAGAAGTGTCTCCAAAATGATGTTTCCGCTGAAACAATTCCATGCTCGTCCCAAAAGTGTTGCGAAAATACCATTTCAGATCAGATTGCCAAATTTTAGACAATTCCGAGCTCGTCCCAAAAGGGTCTCCAAAATGCCATTTCAGATCAGACTACCAATTTAGAGACAATTTCGAGCTCGTCCCAGAAGTGTCGCAAAAATGCCATTTCTGATCAGGTTGCCAAATTTTAGACAATTCAGAACTCGTCACAAAAGTGTCACCAAAACACCATTTTTTTTTAGACTTCCGATTTTGAAGAAATTCTGAACTTGTCCCAAAAGTGTCGCCAAAATGTCGTTTCTGATCGGACTACCAAATTTAAGATAATTTCGTGTTGGTCCCAATAATGTCGCAAAAATAATGTTTTAGATAAGACTATAAAATTTGAGACAATTCCGACCTCATCGTAAAAGTGTTGGCAAAATGCCATTTTCGATTAGACTGCCAAATTTGAGACAATTCTAGGCTCCTCCCAAATGTGTCGCCAAAATGTCGTTTCCAATTAGACTACCAAATTTGAGACAATTCCAATCTCGTCACAAAATTGTCACTAAAACGCCGCTTTTGATCAGACTGCCAAATCTGAGACAATTTTGATATCGTCCCAGAAGCGTCACCAAAATGCCGTTTCAAATCAAACTACCAAATTTGAGACAATTTCGAGCACGTCCCAAAAGTGTCGCTAAAACTCTGTTTCAGATTAGACTACCAAATTTGAGACAATTCCAAGCTCGTCCCAAAAGTGTTGCCAAAATACCATTTTTCAATTAGATTGCCAAATTTGAGAAAATTCTAAGTTCGTCCCAAAAATGTCGCTAAAATGCCGTTTCAAATTTGACTGCCAAATTTGAGAGAATTCCGAGCTCGTCCTAAAAGTGTCGCAAAAATGTCGTTTCTGAGCAGACTGCCAAATTTGAGACAATTCTAAGCTCATCCCAAATGTGTCACGAAAATGTTGTTTCCGATCAGTCTACCAAATGTCAAACAATTCCGATCTCGTTTGAACAACATTGCTAAAATTCTGTTTCTGATCAAACTGCCAAATTTGAGATAATTCTGAGCTCGTCCTGAAAGTGTCGATATAACAGCATTTTCAATCAGACTATCTAATTTGAGACAATTCTGAGCTCATCACAAAAGTGTCGCTAAATTCCCGTTTTAGATTGGACTACAAAATTTGAGACAATTTCGAGCGCATCCCAAAAATGTCGCTAAAATGCAATTTCCGATCAGACTTCCAAATTTGAGGCAATTTTGAGCTCGTCCACCAAAATGCCATTTTTGTTCACATTGCCAAAATTGAGAGAATTTCGAGTTGGTCCCAAAAGTGTCTCCAAAACCCCATTTCGTTCAAACTGCAAAATTTGAGACAATTCTGAGCTCGTTCCAAATGTGTCGCCAAAATGTCCTTTCTAATCAGAATGTCAAATTTGAGGCAATTTCGAGCTCGACCCAAAAGTGTCGCCAAAACGTCGTTTGCAATCAGACTGCCAAATTTCAGATAATTTCGAGCTCCTACCAAAAGTGTCACCAAAATGCCTTTTTTGATCAGATTGCTAAATTTCAGACAATTTCGAGCTGGTCCTAAAAGTGTCACCAAAACGTCATTTCAAATCAGACTGCAAAATTTGAGACAATTCCAAGCTTGACCCAAACGTGTCGCCAAAATGTTGTTTCCAATCAGATTGCCAAATTTGGGAAAATGATCTTGTCCGAAAAGTGTTCTAAAACGCCGTCTCTAATCAGACTGCTAAATTTGAGACAATTCGTAGCTCGTCCCAAACGTGTCACTAAAATGACATCTCAGAATGGACTGCCGCATTGAAGACAATTCCAAGCTCATCCCAAAAGTGTCGCTAAAATGTAATTCCGATCAGACCGCCAAATTTTAGACAATTTTGAGCTCGTCCAAAAAGTGTCGCAAAAATGCCGTTTATGACTAGACTAGCAAATTTGAGACAATTCCAAGCTCGTTCCAAACGTGTCACCAAAATGCCGTTTCTGATCAAACTGCCAAATTTCAGACAATTCAAAGCTCAACCCAAAATTTTCGATATAATGCACTTTTCGATCAGACTCCCAAATTTGAGACAATTCCAAGCTCATCCCAAAATAAATGCCATTTTAGATTGGAGTGTAAAATTTGACAAAATTCCGAGCACGTCCCAAAGATGTTGCGAAAATGCCATTGTCGATCAGACATAAATTCGAGACAATTTTGACCTCGTCTCGAAAATGTCGCGAAAATACTGTTTCCAATCAGACTATAAAATTTGAAACATTTCTGACCTCCTCCCAGAACTGTCTCCAAAATGCCGTTTATTCCGAGCTCGTTCCAAAAGTGTCGCCAAAATGGCATTTTTGATATGATAGCCAAATTTGAGACAATTCCGAACGTGTCCCAAAAGTCTCGCAAAAATGCTGTTGTCGATCGAATTGCAAAATTTGAGACAATTTCGAGCTTGTTCCAAAAGTGTCGAGCTCGTTCCCAAAGTTTTGCCAAAACGACCTTTTTGATCAGACTGGCAAATTTGAAACAATTTTTAGCTCATCCCAAAAGTTTTTCCAAAACGTTGTTTTCGATCAAACTGCCAAATTTGAAACAATTCCAAGCTCGTCCCAAAAGTGTCGCGAAAATGCCATTTTCGATCAGACTACTAAATTTGAGACAATTTTGAGCTAGTACTAAAAGTTTCCCAAAAATGCCATTTCAGATTACACTGCCAAATTTGAGACAATTTCGAGCTCGTCCCAAAAGTGTTGCCAAAATGACGTTTCTGATCAGACTGCCAAATTTGAGATATTTCCAATCTTGTCCCAAAGGTGTCGCTAAAATGCCATTTCTAATCAACCTGCGAAATTTGACAAAATTCCTAGCTCGTCCCAAAAATGTCACTAAAATGCCATTTTAGAATGGACTGCCAAATTTGAAACAATTCCGACCTCATCCCAAAAATGTCGCGAAAATGGCGTTTCACTACCAAATTTGTGACAATTCTGAGCTCGTCCTAAAAGTGCCGCTAAAGTGCCGTTTTCGATCGGACTCCCAAATTTGAGACAATTCCGAACTCATCCCAAAAGTGTCGCCAAAATGCTGTTTCAAATCTGACTGCCAAATTTGAGACAATTTAGAATTCGTTTGAAAAGTGTCGCCAAAATGTCAATTTCAATCAAACTGCCAAATTTGAGACAATTCCGATCTTGTCCCAAAAGTGTCGCTAGAATGCCATTTTCTATTAGAATGCCAAATTTAAGACAATTCCGATCTCGTCCCAGAAGTGTTGCGAAAATGCCATTTCAAATCAGATTGCCAAATTTGAGACAATTCCAAATTCGTCCCAAAAGTGTCACCAAAATGCTGTTTCCGATTAGACCGCTAAATTTGAGACAATTCCAAGCCCATCCCAAACGTGCCACGAAAATGCTGTTTCTGGTCAGACTAAAAAATTTGAGACAACTCCGAACTCGTCCCAAAAGTGTCTCCAAAATGTTGTTTCCGGTCATACTGCCAAATTTGATACAACTATAAGCTCGTTCCAAAAGTATCACTAAAATTCCATTTCCAATCAGACTCCCAAATTTGAGACAATTTTGAGCTTGTTCCAAAAGTGTCGCCAGAACTCCATTTTTTATCAGACTGCCAAATTTGAGACAATTCAAAGCTCGTCCCAAAAGTGTCGCTAAAATGACATTTTTGATCAGAGTGCTAAATTTGTTACAATTCTGAGCTAGTCCAAAAAGTGTCACGAAAATGCCATTTCAGATCAGACTACCAAATTATAGACAATTTCGAGTTGGTCCCAAAAGTTTCACGAAAATGCCGTTTTAGATAAGACAGCCAAATTTGAGACAATTCCGAGCTTGTCTCAAAAGTGTCTCCAAAATGCCGTTTATGATAAGATTGCCAAATTTGAGTCAATTTCATGCTCCTTCCAAACGTATCGCCATAATGTCGTTTCCAATCAGACTGTCGAATTTGAGACAATTTTGACCTCGTCCAAAAAGTGTTCCGAAAACGACGCTTCAAATCAGACTACCAAGTTTGAGATAATTCCAAGCCCATCCCAAAAGTATAGCCAAAACGCCATTTCAAATGAGATTGCCAAATTTGAGACAATTCCGAGCTTGTCCCAAAAGTGTCGTGAAAACGCTGTTTCAGATCAGACTACCAAATTTGAGAAAATTTCAAACTCGTCCCAAAAGTGTGGCCAAAACGCCATTTCAAATCAGACTGCCAAATTAGAGACAATTTTGAGCTCATCCCAAAAGTGTCGCCAAAACCCCGTTTCCAATCAGATTGCCAAACTTGAAAAAATTTTGAGCTCGTCTCAAACATGTCGCCAAAATGCTGTTTCCAATCAAACTGCCAAATTTGAGACAATTCCAATCTCGTCCTGAAATTGTTTGATAAAACACCATTTTCGTTCAGAATCCCAAATTTGAGACAATTCCAAACTCGTCCTAAAAGTGTTGCTAAAATGTCATTTTAGATTGGACTACAAAATTTTAGACAATTCCGACGCATCCGAAGAGTGTCGCAACAATGCCGTTTCTGATCAGACTACAAAATTTGAGACAATTACGAATTGGTCTCAAAAGTGCCTCCAAAATTCCATTTCTGTTAGACTGCCAAATTTGAGACCATTCCGAGCTCGTTCCAAAAGTGTGGCCAAAACGCCCTTTCCTATTAGACTGCTAAATTTGAGACAATTCTGAGTTCGTCCCAAAAGTGTTTCCAAAACGTCGTTTCCAATCAAACTGCCAAATTTGATATAATTTCGAGGTCGTCAAAAAAGTGTCTCCAAAATGTCATTTTCGATCAGATTGCCAAATTTAAGACAATTTCGAGCTGGTCCCAAAAGTGTCGTCAAAACACCGTTTCAGATCAGACTGTCAAATTTGAGACAATTCCTAGCTCGTCCCAAAAGTGTCGTCAAAACGTTGTTTCCGATCAGACTGCCAACTATAAGACAATTCCGAGCTTGACGTAAACCTGTCGCCAAAATGTCATTTCCGATCAGACTACCAAATTTGAGACAATTCTGAACTCGTTGCAAAAGCGTCGCTAAAATGCCATTTCCGATCAGACTGCCAAATTTGAGACAATTGCAAGCTCGTCCCAAAAGTGTCACTAAAACACCATTTCAGAATGGAGAGCCAAATTTCAGACAATTCCATGCTCATCCTAAAAGTGTTGCTAAAATACAATTTTTTATTAGACTCCCAAATTTTAGACATTTCCAACCTCATCCTAAAAGTGTCGCAAAAATGCCATTTTCGATCAGACTTCAAAATTTAAGACAATTTCGAACTTGTCCCAAAAGTGTCTCCAAAACGCTTTTTCCACCCAGACTGCCAAATTTGAGACAATTCTAAGTTCGGTCTAAAAGTGTGACGAAAACGCCCATTCTAATTAGATTGCCAAATTTGAGTCAATTCTGAGTTGGTCCCAAATGTGTCCCGAAAACGCCATTTCAGATCAGACTGCCAATCCTTAGACAATTCGTAGCTCGTCCCAAAAGTCTCACGAAAATGCCATTTTCGATCAAACTGCCAAGTTTGAAACAATTCCGAGTTGGTCCCAAAAGTGTTGTGAAAACACCATTTCAAATCAGATTGGGAAATTTGAGACAATTCTGTGCTCATCCCAAAAGTGTCAGCAAAATGCCATTTCCGATCAGACTGCCAAATTTGAGACAATTCCGAGCTCATCCCAAGAGTGTTGCCAAAACTCCATTTCCGATCAGACTACCAAATTTTAGACAATTGCAAAGTCATCCCAAAAGTGTCACCAAAACGGCGTTTCCAATCAGACTGCCAAATTTGAGACAATTCCGAGCTCCTCCCAAAAGTGTCACCAAAATGCTGTTTCCGATCAGACTATCGAATTTGTGACAGTTCCAAGCTCGTCCCAAACGTGTTGTCAAAATACCGTTTCCAATCAGACTGCCAAATTTGGGACAATTCCGATCTCATCCCAAAAGTGTTACGAAAATGTCGTTTCAAATCAAACTGCCAAACTTAAGACAATTTCGATCTAGTCCCAAAAGTGTCGCCAAAATGTTGTTTCCAATCAGATTTCCAAACTTGAGAAAATTCCGAGCTCGTCCCAAATGTGTCACCAAAATGCCATTTTCGATCAGACTGCCAAATTTGAAACGATTTCGATCTTGTCCCAAAAGTGTCACTAAAATGTCATTTTCGATCAGATTGCCAAATTTGAGAAAATTCCAAGTTCATCCCAAAAATGCCGCTAAAATGCCGTTTCAGATATGACTACCAAATTTGAGACAATTCTGAGTTCGTCCCAAAAGTGTCGCAAAAACGCCGTCTCTAATAAAACTACCAAATTTGAGACAATTCTGAGCTCATCCCAAACATGTCACCAAAATGCTGTTTCTAATTAGTCTACCAAATGTCAAACAATTCTGATCTCGTCTGAAAAGTATCGCTAAAATTCCATTTCCAATCAAACTATCCAATTTGAGAACATTCCGAGCTCGTCCCAAAAGCGTCGATATAATGACATTTTTTATCAGACTCTCGAATTTAAGACAATTCTGAACTTGTCCCAAAAGTGTTTCATATTGGACTGCAAAATTTGAGACAATTTCGAGCTCGTCCCAAAAGTGTCGCCAAAATGCAGTTTATGATCACACTTCCAAATTTGAGACAATTTTAACACCAACATCTTAATCTTAGTATGACCTCAAGATTGATTTTTAACATAAAATGACATGTGGAACAAGGACACCATTGCAGCGAGTTTGAGGAATACTTTGGTCAAATGGCAAATTTGGGTTCAAAGGTGGGCATTTAGGGTAAATGAATCACTCGCCCACGTACAAAGCAATTTTTATTCAAGACAGTATTGCTAACGTCATTGGGCAAGGTTTCAAGAGTGGACCTTACTATTTTAGCTGGTCAAATGTTTGCCTTATTCATCTTTGGCATGTTCTTATATGTTTTAAGTTACTTGTTTGCTCTACTCATGTATGACGTTGAAAATTTTTTATTAGTTTTAATACTTGGTTTGTCTTGTAGCCTGTACTTGCAGTTATGTACTTGGTGCAGTACATGCCAACCATTGGCTTTTTGGCTTATGGACAACGTATTATCTATGCTCCCATCATTAAACATTTGCCTCATTCTAGATGTGCAATCATCACACAAAAGCCTTAATAATGTATGACATATTAGGAAATTAGGGCATAAGGTTGTATACAATGAGATTTGTGGTGGATTTATGGCTAGTAAAGCTTTTATGGTTGGGTTTTGAATTGCTAAATGAAAGGCTTGATGGTTCACAGAAGGGGAAGGGTTTAAAATGGCTCAATCTTTAGAGTTGGAAGTTGTTGGATTTTCAAATAAAGGGCTTAAACAGCAGATATTTATTGTTTGTTAAATTGGAGGCCAATAGGACTAGGTAGTTGGCCCAGTAATCCATGTAGCTGTCCCTTTGGACAGTGAGAAGGTTAGATGTTCAGGGTTTGAGTCTATGGAGCAACTGCGGCCCTTTTTGTTGTAATATAACTTATTAACCCCCTAACATCCTATCGTATAGCCCCCAAAAAAAAATGGAGGCCAATAGGTGGGGGAAAAGTTTGGACTTGATTTAGGAGAGTTTTGAGCTGATATCAAGGCTGTTTTGTGACTGTGAATTGCAATCGGAGAATAGTGTCTTCAATCTCTTGATTGTTGCTTAGAGAATAAAGAAAAGAAGGAAAGAAAGTGAAAAATGGTGAGGGCTTACCCTCCCAAGGGTTAAAACCAAATCTCATATAAGAACAATACCAAAATCTCCAAAATTCAATTCTTCATTGAAAGGAAAGTTCACTAGCACATATATATGAACTTATACTAATAAGACTAGAACTTCAAATTAGGAAACTAATAGACTTTGATTATTTAGGATATTCTAGACCTATTATAGACCTTGCAGATATATATGAGCAATATTACTAGGACTAGTTGCAAATGTGTGCATTCAAAGCATGTTTTGTTGCATCTTTGAAGCTAGGTTCCTTAATATCTGAATGAACCTTTTCCAATGATTGTTTCCAACTACACAAATGAAACTCAAGGTGATTGGCTTGTTTAAACTAAAAATTTTAATATATATATATATATATATGAATGAATAAAGAACAATCTAGGGGTGATCTGGTCATTTGGACATTCCATTTCATTCTATGCAGTATTATCTACTAAATATCATGTTATAGCTTATGCTTTATTTTATTATCGCAATTCTGTGTTTTCTTGAGTCTTATGTGATTCTGTTAGTACTAATTGTGTCTTTTTTGTTTGTTTGTTTTGGTAAATGGGTCTAGATTGGAGCAAAATGGGTAGAAGCTGCTGCGCAAAAGGGGAATACATACTTGTTGAATTTACTATTTGGAAAAAACAAGGCATTGTAATTTTTGTGATGCTTCAGGTCACTCATTTATTAATACATAGATGATATCAATCAAACTCTATAATATTTGTCTTAATAATATTGAATTTTTCTCCTTCTCCCTTTTCATATTTCTCGGTTCTAGGTTACAATTTTCTCATTTTAGCTACACTACACACTTTTCATATGACAATCTTTCTATTATCTGTTCACTACACCCAAAAAGATGGTTAGCAATGTTCATATATATATATAGATATACATCTTGGAAGTGGCTAGTGATCTAGGCACAAACCACTATTATGGCGTGGTTTAATACCACATATGTACAAATTAGGGGGACATGACTCGAGTTTGTGGCTGTTCACTCTTGGGTTTTGTATGCTTGCTATGCAATTTGCTTGGCTAACATATTTGACAATTTCTTTTTATTTTCTTGGATAATTTTTAACTAGCAATGATATGTTGTGTTGTGTTGTGCTGTGTTGTGCATTCCAATTGAAATCATATGATTTTATCATATTTATTTTTAAAAATCATGAAATTTGACTCATTATTTTTATTTTTTGAAACAAATATGACAATACACAAAAATCTTTATAAAAAAATTTAAAAAAAAAAAAAGATCAACATGTGGTGGTTTTACGAGCCCACGGGCTTGTATTGAAGAGCCTTACTCTATTTGTTAATAACAAACACAATTCTACTACAAATTTAGAAATTTTAAAATATGTGAAAGAATTCATGTCAAGTATTATCTTCACTGTTAAATATTGGTTGATTTTTTTAGACAATTAAAATTATTGAATACATTTAAGGAATAACATAGAATGTCATGTTATTGATATTGTTCAAATGAACCTGAGTATACTACTTAAAAAGAGTAAAAAAGAAAAGAAAAGAAAATCCAATCATGGTATAACCCATCCTTTGTTCATCAAAATGTTATTCAAAATTACAAAGCCTGGTGTGTTATACTTTCCAAGGATCTGTAAGAAAAGTTCCCAAATTAATAGCAACTGAGAGACAGAGAAAATAAGCACTCTCTCTTACTTGCTATTAAGATGAACTTCAGTTAGATGATCCTAATCAAAATTTTGCATCAACTATAGAAATCAAAATCAAAATCAAAATCAAAATTAAAAATCAACAAAATTAGGAAACAAATTATAGTTGCTATGTACATTCTTTTCTTGCCCTAGAAAGTAGACTGAAAACCCTCTTCACATCCATCCTCCTTCATTTATTTCCCACCATATCAAGACTCTCAAATCATGTATCATTCCATACTATGAAAGTTTGAGCTCCATGACAAACTGGCATATTGTTAGACCTAGCTGGTGCAAGTGTCGGTACTGCTGTAGGAATCCAATTGTTACAAGCTGTGCCCTAAATCTGATAATGATGGTGATCACATTCATACACACTGGCCTTCACCGCTCCACCACCACCATGCGATGATTGTTGATGCTATGAAAGATAATACAAGTTCTTTCCATGATAAGGATCTGGCATCATACCAAAATGTTTTCATTATCCCCAAAACCATGAGCAGTGTTGTTGTTTCCTTCTTGAGCAATCACCGTTACAATTAGCATCACAAAACCACCACCTCCATTACTATCTCCTCCGCCACTATAAACCAAGTAATTGGAGCTCACAGAGCTATGTTCATCCAAGCTCATGAGGTTGTACAAAGCAGAAGTAGGGTGAAGGAAGAAATTGTGAGTATTGTTTCCCAATTGAAGTTGGTGTAAATCATCTTGATGATCTTGATCTTGATCTTGTTCTTGCTCTTGCTTACACCATACTGGCCTTGTTGCTCTTTGCTACTGCTAACCAATCCCATATGGGTGGTAATGCATGGTGGAGCTATAAGGCTAAGCTTGTTGGAATCAAATAGTGGGCCAACCACCACCGTAGACTGCAGCATTGGTAATTCCATGATCGCTGAGATTGAGATGTGAATTTAGCAAGTTATTGTCATCAACTAGGTGGGTATTGTTGTCATGCATAGACATAGTTGCCATGTTTAACTGATCTGCCTTGTCGGCGGCATCTTTCAGTCGCTTGGCGACTCCGCCAATGAGTAAAGTGCTACTCTCAAGTATGCTCTTAACGTCGTACCTACTCATGTCAAAGTTTGTCACTACATTCAGTCCTTTGAATTTTATTGTTGCTATGTCATACACTTCTGTTGCTTCCTCCTGGGTACCTAAAATAAAATTATAATTAATTATTCAAATTAATTGTCCTTTTTACAAAGTTATAAGTGAGAGTTATGATGCATGTCTTAATTTTCACTGGATACAGACAAATTAGCATTTCTATAGAAGTTGAAATTATTTTGATTTGTTTCTACTGATTTACCGCTCCCCCTTCTATATATATATTTGTCCATAATTCAAACTGGCAAACTCATAAGGCTTATAAGGAAATAAGCAGTTGGACAATGACAAGTTTCAAATATCGATATTACTCACAGTGATCGGTTGGTTGGTTTGCCCTGGAGCTCGACCCTACACATTCCATGAACACAAAAAGGGTCACAAACAATTCAGTCCGTTCTAAATTCACATTTTCCTCTTTAGGCTTCATTCTTATCTCTTTAACTCAATTACAATGCTCAATGCATGCCTAAGAGTACTTACAAGTGAAAGAGGACGGAAAACAAAACACAGAACGCATAAACAAAATTTCAGAAAACAGGGTCCCCGCTCGAGCGTGGACTTCCCCGCTCGAGCGAACCCAAGGGGCCTGCAAAAGTACTGGCTATGTCAAAATTATGCTCGAGCGTGCATTCTGGCGCTCGAGCGGAAGGCCTCTCTACATGGCTCCCCGCTCGAGCGTGAACTTCTCCCCTCGAGCAGGAGTCATGTCTGCAAAAAAAAATGCTGGGAGCCCGTATTTCACGCTTGAGTGGCGGTTTCCCCGCTCGAGCGGACACCAAGATTTCTGGGTTTTCCAGCTATGTTCTTGAGCTTCAACTTGACATTCCATCCAACATTTCTTGCATGCAATAGCTCAAACTTCAAATACACTTGTACTAACATGGTATAAACCCCAAATTACAATCCAATGAAGCTCAATTTCATGAATCAAACACATGCATGTCCCAAATCGATTCAAACTCATCACTAACACACTAAATTCAAACATTTAAGGTTCATACTTCCATGATTTGCACTTGTATGTGGAATATACACAATATCCTCAACTTAATTGGTGGAGAGGTGATCAAATATATGGACTTAAGCCAAAAATTCAACATGGATCATACACATTGAGCTCAAATATGGAAATTCATAGTAATTTCCTACATGCATGCATCTATTGGCTTTAAATTCAATAAATACAACACAATTTCCATATAATTAAACCAATTCATGTTCTTGACCATTAATCAAACTTAAATTCACAATTTACAACATCAAACTCATGAATTCACTTACCTAGAGGCTCAATCTTCCTAATCTATGGTTAATTCTTGAGTTAGGCTTCAAATTTCCAAGCCTTCAAGATCAAACTTCAATTGTGAGCTCTCCCTCTCTCTCTAAGCCGACCCTCCCCCCTTTTCTTAGAGTTAAATCTGCCAAGTTGATTAAAGAGAGAGCTTGAGTGCATATGGCCTTTTATGTATAAGTCCACTAACCAATATAACCAATATTTAAATAATTTGAGCACTATGCCAACATTTTAATCTAATTAATTTGATCAGAATCAATTTTCAATTAAATTTCACCGTAGGTTCTAAAAATTATGCCAATCACCATGGCGTCGTCAATTTCGGTTTCTATGGCCGATAGGGCCTTCAATTCAATTTCCAAAGCAGACAATCAAACAGATATTCCTACGGTGAACAGATGGAAATTCAAAACCACATATTTTTTACATAATAGTACACAAAATCATATTAAACACATAATGATATTCAAAATAAGGACCAATTAACATATTACGGAACAGGGATATCACATTATCACTTCATATGTGGCCAAGTCTCATGAGGGTTTCTAAAGATGTTACCCACAAACATCCAAAAATTTCTTTATTAAAATGATTTCTTTCATTCTTGTGCCACAGTTAAAGAACAAGTCATGAATTTCACAACCTTAACAAGATAATCAATCAAAGTTGAAGACACTAGTAGTAAGTAAAGATAACTTATGACACACAAAATTTTGAGTATGTGAAAAAGTTTAGCCAACACAAACACAACCTTGGCCTTAAAGTGAAATATAACCCAAATCTCTTTCCGAAACAAGCTTCGACTCAAATCTCACTAGTTATTGCACTCAACAAATAATTCACTCAAAATATGGTGTAAAAATTACTCTCAATATATGCGAGTAGAATAATGTAAATGTAAATCAAAGGCAAAATATCTCGCATACTAATTTTTTGTGAAAAATGCTAACATGAAAGAATAAATAGCCTCATGAATGAAATATCAAATACTGAGAATTAAAATTACCTCACTATCACCCCTATCCATCATGTCCACTTGTAAACTATACCACTTCCAAGATCAAGTAGGACTATTATATGTTTGGGTCGAGGAATTTTGAAAAAATAATAAAAAGGAATATCTTGTATATCTTATGATATCTTTGACAATATAACCTTATCTCCAACAAAGGCAAATAAAAAAAAAATGGATAGTTGAGAGATAATTGGGATACAAATAAACACAAGTAGAGCATTATTCCAAATGTCTTGCTCTTTTTTTCTTTTCTTTTTTTCAATGAACACAAATTATTTTGTCTTTTTTTTTTCCAAACAAATTTGCTCTATTGAAACTCAAATATTCCCAGCATATCTAAAAAATTAAAGAGATTTTTTTTTTTTTCATTGAACACAATTTATTTCTTCTTCTATTTTCCAACTTCTTTTTTTATTTTTTCCCAACAAATTTGCCTTTGTCACACTCAAATAATCCCAACATATCTAAAATATTAAAAACAAGATATGGGGTGTGGGGTTAAACAAAGAAAGGCTAACATAAAGGCTCAAATTGGTTTCTAATGGTTAATGAAGTAATAATAAAAGAAAGAAAAATAAATAAATAAAAGGCTCAAAGAAACAAAGATGGCCTAAAATCATCTCTTAAGAACTAGCATGGTCCTTCAACCTTCATGATCTCAAGGGAATAAAAGTGTGATAACAAATTGATTTATTCTCAGCATTCAACCAAAATGAAGAAATAATGAGACTAAACAACAAATTAATGTGCACTACAAGAAAAGCCCTTATAAAACACGGAACTTTTTGCGACGGCGTGTATCCCATCGCAAAAAATGATCTTTTGCGATGGCATTTGAAACTGTCGTAAATAAATATCTTCTACGACAATAGTTACCCCGTCAGTAATAAGCATACAAGAAAAGGTGTCTTCAATACGGAAGTTTTCACGGCGCCTTGTGTACCGTCGCAAAAAGAAATTTTTTGAGACGAGAGAAATTTACTATCACAAATAGTGGACAATTTGTGACAGCAATTATCCATCGCAAAAAAAAACCCTTATTAAAACGGCGTCATTTTACCAATTGAATTTATCATTTGTGACGGTTTATCTATACCGTCGCAAAAGTAATGAAATTTTTTGATCTCCCTCTCCTTTAGCCCATTGGCGCTCGATCATTTCCCCCAAAATCCCTAAAACTTTGAAGCAAGTTCATTTTCCCTCAAAATCCCCAAAATCGCTAAGATCATTTTCCCTCAAAACCCCTAAAATCCCTAAAACTTTGACGATAGTTTCTTGATGAGCGACGACAGCGAGTGTTCACTGATGATCTCTCTCTCGACGAGCGATGACGGCTAGCGGTCTCAATCGCTCTCAACGACAGCTAGCGGTGGTGCAGCGACGGCATATTACAATCTCTCTCTCATCAATGGCTAGCGGTGGTGTGGCATCTCTGTCTTTCTCTTGTGTGAGCTCAGTCAGTATGCTCTCTCTCTCTCTCTCTCTCTCTCTCTCTCACACACACACACACACACACACAAATGAACCCATAAAAGGGTCTTTAGGGTTTGGTACCAGAACTTCATTCGCAGTTATAATCGCTTTAATATGTTCCAAATTCATAACAATAGCCCTCTCCCTTCAGAGAATGGTGGAGGGGTTCAAGAGCTCTGGTTCAAAAACCCTCAAATCATGATTCAATTCGAGAGTTCCCAATTTTTAGACAACGAACCAAGTCCTCTTTTATTCAATGAAAGTATTGAATTATTGAATTAAAGAATCTTCTTTTATTCAATGAAAGTGAAACTTACATAAAAATATAGAGATTTTTTTTAATTAAAAGTTATAATTCAAATATTTGTTGATAACATACAAATTTTGATTTATAAATGACCAACGAATTATTAGATGTTCAAAATGATGCATAATAGCTTTATTTTTATTTAATTTTTAGATGGGAATGCAGAATAGCTCTATTGAAATGCTATTAAAGTTGTTTTTCTTACTATATATGATCAAGTAATCATTTATTTCCTAATCATTCATGGGGTTACAAAGTCAATTCTTCACAATCTTCATGGTACCCGCCCAAAAATTAAAATAAAAAAATAAAATAAAATAAAATAAAAAAAATAGTCTTCATAGCAAATATAAATAAGTTTAAGGCTTTTGTCAACTAATGAGTACATTACACTAGATATGTTATTTTTATAATATAAATGAAAACTAAATGAAATATTATAATAAAAACATTATAATATTTTTTTATTATTTGAAAGGTAATATTTCAATATTTGTATAAAAGTGTTATTTTATAGTGAGATTCGGTGGGTCAATGAGGACATACAATGCATCTATAACCTAGTTCAATAAATAAATAAATAATAATAATAATTACTTCCACCCTTGATATAAACCAAATCTTTTATGGGTTTGAAAGGTTGATTATTTATCTCTCATTGACTTATGTGCAATTGATTCCCAAAATATATATATATATATATATATGACTAATTTTACCATTCTTTCTCTATCTGCCTCCCTCATAATCCTATATCATTATGACCCTTACATTTGTTGTAATTATATTTTTCTCTAGGGCATATTTGTTTTGCATGTGAGATGTATATCTCCCTGTAAGTTTGCCTGAAGCAAATTAATGGTAGGGAACACTTATGAAGTTGGAAAATGGCTGGCATTTAAATATATTTATATATATTGTTGAGAAGATTACAAAAGAAGTAAAGTGTGCATTTGAAAATATAATACTTGTGCCCTACCATCTTTCAATGACAATTAAATCACCTTTTTGGTGAGAACACTTGTTCAAATTACTTTTGTTCAAACTTGTGGAACTGAAAAAGAATGACAATAATGAAATTAAACTTATTAAATGGACACATTTATGGATAGACTTATGCTTCAAACCAACTCCACTTTATATACTAGATGAGGTACATAACTTGTTTAGGTCCTTGAAATAGAGTTATTGGTATGTTGCTTCTCTAGCGCATATCTGTTATCAGGTTATTGGTTCTCCCATCAAATCAGTAAATAACTAAATGGGATAAGACCACCTACCAATTTGAGAGAAATTGGACGAATAGTTATCATGATGCATGAATACGTAGGTTTTATATTTAGAGTTACTTTGATGAGATATTTTTGTGGATGTGTGCAGAAACGATATTTGAGGGAAGTATAGATGATGGATAAGAGTTGGATTAATTTTCCAAATAGGATGTCGAGGGAATACATTAATGGGATTGATCAATTCCTTGTGTTTGCCTACACCAATAGAGCTGAAGGTTTGATGATTAGTTGTCCATGTAGGAAATGTGAGAATCGATACCATATTGTACGAGAGAGTATATGAAAGCATCTGCTTTTGAATGGTTTTTTAAAAAAGTACAAACATTGGATTAATCATGGGGAATCTTACGTATCTCTGCATGGTAATCAAGAGAATGAAACATTGGCTAATTTAGACATTGGGGATGATATGGTTGGAATGATATAAGGGGCTATGGGAAATCCACATGTCGGTACAAGTGTTGAGGGTAATGAACCACAAGGGCCTGATCCCCATGCATCTAAACACCAGCTCGGTCCAAAGGCAGAGACTGCAAAGTATTTCAAACTTCTTCAAGATGCACAAAGTGAATTGTATCCGGGTTGTCAAAAGTTCACATCTTTGTCATTCATTCTTCGAATTCTACATCTAAAGGTGCTTAATCAATGGACAGACAAGTCTGTTGACATGTTGCTTGAGTTATTGAATGAGGCATTCCCATTGGGTGTGAAAGTCCTGGACTCATATTATAAAGCTCAAAAGGTCACAACAGATTTGGGCTTCACGTATGAGACGTGGGATGCATATCCCAACAGTTGCATGTTGTTTCGAAATGAGGATGCCAATCTTGATAAATGTGTCATATGCAACAGTTCTAGATGGAAATCAAATGGTGATGGTGGTTCAAATGGTCCTAACAAAGGTGACAAATGAATAGCTGCAAAACAAATGAGGTATTTTCCTTTAAAGCCAAGGTTGCAAAGGTTGTTTATGTCATCCAAAACGGCCAAGTTAATGAGATGGCATGCAGAGTAATGAGCTGATGACAGTGACTTAGGCATCCTGCTAACTCCCTTGCATGGAAAGATTTTGATCGTCGGAATATTGACTTTAGTAATGATTGCTGAAGTGTAAGGCTTGGCTTGGCTTAGCATCTAATGGTTTTAACCCATTCAGGACGATGAACATAGTTCATAGCACTTAGCCAGTTGTACTCATTCCATACAACTTGCCGCCATGGTTGTGCATGAAGCAACTATTTCTAATCTTATATGTGCTTATTGACGGCCCGAAAGGACTTGGTGACAAGATTGATGTGTATATGCAACCGTTGATTGAGGAGTTGAAAGAAGTATGGAATGACGGTGTCTCTACATTTGATGCATCAACAAATCAAATGTTTCAAATGCATGCAGCTTTACTGTGGACAATTAGTGATTTTCCTGCATATGCAAACTTGTCAGGATGGAGCACTAAAGGCGAATATGCATGTCCTTGTTGCAATAAGGAAACTACATCGTGTTGGTTGAAGCATAGTAGGAAACAATCATACTTGGGTCATCA
Source organism: Camellia lanceoleosa (assembly GCA_025200525.1). Classification (NCBI taxonomy): domain Eukaryota; kingdom Viridiplantae; phylum Streptophyta; class Magnoliopsida; order Ericales; family Theaceae; genus Camellia; species Camellia lanceoleosa. Next base: position 34,591,603 of record CM045768.1, on the reverse strand, counting down.
CATATTTTTACATAGTGGCTATAAACTTTGAAAGGATAAAGTATCATTTGATGCTAGTCAGGAAGTCAGACTAAAACTAAAATTATTGTCTAGAACTGAGATGCTGCTACAATTAGAATTTGAGGGTATTTTAACCCAATACAAGAGAGTTGACCTTAAGGAGAGACATAGGAGACAAGTAGAGAAGGAGAAAGCTGGACATCGCACCCATAGTTGGAAGAAAAAGAGTATCTTTTATGAACTGCCATATTGGGAGCACAATCTAATAAGACACAACCTCGATGTGATGCATATAGAAAAGAATGTTTGTGACAATGTGTTGTGGACAATATTAGGGGTTGCAAGAAAATCGAAGGATGGTGTTAATGCTCGGCGTGATTTACAAGATATGAATATTAGAAAACCCCTACATTTGCACTTAAAAGGGTTGAATAAAGCTTATTTACCACCAGCACAATTCACGATGACCAAGGATGAGAAAGATTTGTTCTTGAAAGTGTTGAAGGAAGTTAGGGTTCCCGATGGGTATTCGTCCAATATATCGCGTCGTGTGCGCTCACATGATAGAAGTATTGGGGGTCTTAAGAGCCACGATAGTCATATTCTAATGCAATAACTTATTCCATTGGCTATTCGAAGATTGTTACCGAAGAATGTAATTGAACCCTTGATTGAATTGAACAATTTCTTTAGACAATTGTGTTCCAAAGTGAATCGTGTGACAGATTTGCAATGTATTCAAGATTATATCGCTGTAACACTTTGTCATCTAGAGAAAATACTTCCTTCGACTTTTTTTGATACAATGGAGCACTTGCTTGTACATCTAGCTAATGAAGCATTATTGGCTAGAGTGATTTAGTTTCGATAGATGTATCCAATTGAGAGGTATCTTCTTACTTTGAAGCAATATGTGCGTAATAGAGCTCATCCAGAAGGTTCAATTGCTAAAGGATATCTTATGAAAGAATGCATGAATTTTTGTGCACAATATCTCAATGATATGGAAACCAAATCTAGTTTACCCGTGAGGAACTACAGTGGTGATGATAATCTGGGTCATGCCGTTGGTAAAAACACAAGCTTTTATCTTGATAATACTTCTTGGGTGCAAGCTCATTAGTATGTCTTATTCAATACAAGTGCGGTTCAACCATTCATAAACTAGGTTATGTCACTCACTCAATATTGAATTTTGAACCAAATTTTTTGTATTGATAAATTTTCAATCTACACAGTAAACACCTTGAAGTATTTAAGCTCAAAATGCCTCATGTCGACGATCATCAGCTTCGGTGTGAACATTTTGAAACTTTTCACATTTGGTTCAAGGAACATGTATGCATTTAAATCTATAGATTCTAGTTACCTAAGTCGAACTACATTTTAAATTTTACATTTTTGTTTTAAATAGGTCCAAACTTTGCGAAGGACTAGTGATGTCACATTTTCTGAAGAGATTATTCTATTGGCAAATGGTCCTCATAACCTGGCAAGGAGGTTCAACGGGTATATAATGAATGGATTTCAGTATCGAGTAAGGCCATGGATGACCGTCAAGCCACACAAAATTGTGGTGTAGCTTTGGGCAGATACCATAAGTTATGCTAGTCAGAAAGACAAGAATCCTCGTGTGGGGTCTGTGTACTATTATGGACAATTGACAGATATTGTTGAGATTCGATATTCCAATGAGAAGAAACATGTGTTGTTTAAGTGTGATTGGATTGACAACATTCACAAGAAGAAAGAAGATGTCTTCCATTTCACATTGGTCAACTTCAATCATTTGTTGTACTGAGATGATCAAATTACCAATGAACCTTTCATCTTGGCATCCCAAGCATAGCAAGTTTGGTATGTTATAGACCCGTTAGAACTAGACTAGCAAGTGGTGGTGAAGATGTCTTAAACAGGTTTATTTGATATGAATTCGACTGATCCAGAAATTGAGCCATCTATGAGCCAACAATTGGAAGACAATATAATGCTCCGTGATGAAAAAGTTTGTTGGGTGAGGGAAGCCGCAGAAAGAGAAACAGTTGATGTTGAAATAGACTAATATTTAATCAACATCAGTAATTGAATTAAGGCCAAGGTTGTAGTTAATCATCAGTTTATTTATTTACTTTGTCTTTGTAATTGTATTAGTTCAATTAATGTCATATTATAGTTGATTCAAAACCATTCTCTATGTTTCTAATGTCAATTAATGTTATATTGCTTGCAGATTATTATGGGAATGAAGAGAAAGCCTGATCATCCCTTACGCATGATGTCCGATGTGGTACATAAGAGGACATGAGTAGCACCACCATCAGAGGAGGCATCACATTGACCACCATCGGATGGGCCATTAGTGCCACCACCATCTAACCAACCACCGCATCGACCACCATCAATGGCACCACAGCAACTATTATCTACTCAACCTCCACACCTACCATCGGTGCGTCCACTATTAGTGGCACCGCAGCAGCCATCATCCCGACTAGAGTCATCATCTTCATAGCCAACTGTAGGTATATAACTTTGCTTTGATTTTTATGAAAACTATTTAAATATACATTTATTTATTCTCATTATATATAACTTGTTTATTCTCATTGTATTTTCCAGGCCCTTCGACTTCTTCACAACCCACCTCAGGTAGAAGAATTCGATTTGTATTAAAAAAAATTAAATTTGCATTTGTTTATTATCATTGTATATTATTTATTCTTATTGTATCTCGCAAGTCATTTTAGTTCTTCATCAACCTCGACTAGGCATGGTAGAGGATGTGCCAAGGCATTAAGGAGTGGGGCACTGGTACAAAGTTGGACATACAATTTGACAAAAATCACTACCCAATAGGGGATAATGTGTCTAAGTTAACTACTCAAGTTGGCATTATTGTGCACAATGGTAACATTGTTTCTCTTACTTTTCTTGACTGGATCACTGTGCCTGACGATATTATTGATGCTATCTGGAAGCATGTAGAGGTAAAAGTATATTTTTGTCCAAAAATTCAAATTTCAAAATTGTGTTATTATTATTTAAACTTTTAAATTGTGTTTTATAGGATAATTTGAATGTATGTTCAGAGGAGTATAAGCCAATCTGCATGAAAACCTGCAATAGTGTATGGAAGGATCACAAGAATAAGATTAAGACCAAGTATTTCAAGCCTAGAAGTTCTGATCCTAATCTGAAAGATGATGTTCCTTTGCACATTGTGCCAAGCCAATGGGAAGAACTTTTGGAGTATTGGCATGCTTCTGTTGCTGAGGTATACAAGTAAGTTATATATATTATATGTAAACATACAAATCATATTTATGAACTGCCATTTGCTGAATCTTGTAAGGTCCTGGTGTCCCATATCAGGAATAGAGGGGGAGTTCTTAGACTATAAAAGTAAAAACGTAGACCCTTATATAGCATCGAGGCCTTTTCCCGGGTGGTGAAATCCCTATTAGAACTCCCCAGTTAAGCATGCTTAGGTTAGAGTAGTTCTGGGATGGGTGACCCACTGGGAAGAACAAATCCGTACGGGCATGGCCTAAAGCGAACAATATCGATGACATGTGAAGGATTGGGGCGTTACAAATGGTATCAGAGCCAACTCTCCAGAGTACCAAGTGTGGGCCCCTGGTGTCTCTTGGTGTATGTGGACGGGCTTGTGAGTTGGCAAGCTACTACACGAGGACGTGCAGCCTTAAGGGGGTAGATTGTAAGGTCTTAGTGTCCCACATCGGGAATGGAAGGAGAGTTCCTGAGCTATAAAAGTAAAAATCTGGACCTTTATATAGCATCAAGGCCTTTTTTCGGGTGGTGAAATCCCTATTAGAACTCCCCAGTTAAGTGTGCTTAGGCTGGAGTAGTTCTGGGATGGATGACCCACCGAGAAGAACAAATCTATGCTGGCATGGCCCAAAGCAGACAATATTGATGACATGTGAAGGGTTGGGGCGTTACAAGTCTATTACAGAAAATTGTAACTAGGAACACCAAAAATTGGCGAGCTCACAGCATACCTCATACCACAGGGTGTACTACTTTCGCTCAGATCCGGTATGAGGTTTATATTTTATTGGTTTTATTTTTTTATATATTTGAAAATTATTTGGATTCTAATTTTCATATTTCTAAAAAAATCTAGATGACTAGCAAAGGGGAGTCTACTAATAAGATGAATGTTTGGCTGGTGACACGTAGAGCAGATGACCCTGAGGTTATCCAAACCTTGGTAGTTTCCAAACACCTAACATTAAATTTAAATTTTATTTTTTATTTTTTGTGTCAACCATCTTAATTTGACATATACTTGCATGTCTAATTTAATACAAGATGAGTTTAATTGTCAACTCTTCATGCGACCAGAGGATTACCGGACTTTAAAGGCTAGGAATGCCATTTTCCAAGAGTTGATAGTTCATGACGGACATGGATATTGTCGCACTTACGGGAGAATTGTGCCTCGGAGCGTGGTGTACAAAGATGGTGCTGGGCCATCACAGTCAACACCCTAGCCATCGACTATTGTTCAAATCACCCAGCAGGTTCGTGCGGAGCTAAATGATGAGTTGATAAAGGAGATGCGAGTAGAGTTTTCTACACATTTACAGCAGATGAGAGCTGAAATGATGGCCTTTGTGTCACAAGAGGCAAGTGTGGATCTGTAGACGCGCCCAAGGACTCATCGAGCTCCATGCTGCGAAGGTGCGGAATCCGTTTTGTTCTTTAGCTACTACAAGTTCGGACTCAAATGTCACGGTTCTGAATCTAATCTCACAATGTGCGATGTGAGACCGATAAATCACCAAAGAGTACAAATCCGACAAATTTTTTTGGAAAACTGATTTTTAAGAAAGAAGTGCCAAATATGGACTACTTTGCCAGATTCAAAGTCGCCACCTAAATATTTTATTTTGGAGGAATTTAGGAAACCCTAACTCGTGCCTAAGGCCACGTGTCCGTCATCACCAAAGTTGCCTCAGCTCGGGAACTTGGGTACGATTGGGGAAGGTCATGTAATGAGCACCCCCGCTCGCCCGATCAAAGATCGGCCGATCAATGATCGGCCTGTACTAAAGATGATATTTTGTTTTTGAAAACACATAGGCTCTTATTCTAGTTAATTAGCTAGTCTTACTATGTGATGCGCACAGCAAACAAGTATAGACTAGATCACCTAATTTGGAACAAAACATTGCATATCCGTTTGTTTGGAAAATGGTTTGAAGTTCACTACTCGTAAGCAAGCTAAAATAAGGATTTGATGAATTGTTCCAATTCAAGTAATCCAACCTTCACCCACAGGCATTCAGGCAATTATATCAAATAAGCAGTTAGCCTCATGACAAGCATGCTAACATGGTAACATTAACACACATGCAGTATGCTAAAGCGTAAACACTTACAGTGTACTCCGAGCCAAAACAAAAAACTAGTTAGAAATCATGCATGATCCTAGTTCATGTTAAGATGTCTAATGCAACACATGCAAATATGCAACTAAGATAGGCTCGGCTATCCTAAGATGTCATATGAAATGCAACTTGATAACATGCTGTTAAACACGTATTCAAGTAATGTATTGAAAGTACAATGCAGTTAGTATGATGTGCCAAGCCCGGTGCATGCAATACAGATGAATGGATGCACACATGCAAGCATAAGGTATGATAAATGAAATATGCCCTAAAACTAACCATCATAAGCGGTTAAGTAAAAGGGAGAAAGAAATGGTGGTTGGAAGACATGCATCACACATACGCACGCATATTACAACAATACGCCCTCTCGAAAGAGGGACCAAATAAGAAGCTAACTAGCTAATCTAAGCTAATTAAAATAATTATTACACAACAAATTAATTAACTAATCCTAGTTAACTAATTATTACAAAACGAATTGAATAGTTAACGTATTAACTATTAAGGTACAAACCAAAGCATAAGCTAGCTATCTAAGCATGGCAGCTAAGGAAAGCAATAAAACAAGAGCCTTAGAGGGAGAGGAATGCATGCAAGCCCGGTCGCCTCGTTCGGAAATCCAATGCGATGCCCCGATTTGCCTCTGTTTTCATCTGTCCTCAGAACTCTGCACCAAGCTCCAGAAAGCTGAAACTCCACCTAGGGAAACCTGTGGGAGGGTGGCCAACCACTTTTGGTTGTTGAAAAACCAAAAAAGTGGTCGGCTAGCTAGTTTTTCTGGCTGGCTGGCCAGTTGTTGCTGCTGAACTGCAATTTGCTGCAACAAAGAGCAAGAAAGGGCATGGCAATGTATTTGCAAGATATGTGTGCACAACCACCCTCCCTATCATGTCATGAACTCAAGGGGGGTGTGGTTCTCAACCCTCGGGCCACCAATCGCATATTTCAATGCATGATGGCCGAGAGGCAATGTTGCACAATTCAATATGGAAATGAATGCACAAGTAAACACATAAAGCCTAAAACTCTATCATGTATGATCAAGAGCGTCGGCGATAGGAATTAAGGCACGTTTCATCACTTTAAGTATGAAACGTCCCTCGTTTCCCATGTTTGGACTAACACCTATTCCAAACACGATGCAAGCAAGAAACATGGCATGCACAATGCTATGCAATGCAACCTTAGCATGCGAACATGCAACTACATGGCATGCTCAATATAACTAGCAACCTAGCATACACAATGCAAGGAATAACATGGCATACACAATGCTAAATTCTAAGAACTAGATGGCATACTCAATGCAAGGCAATCATAAGGTTCTAAACGCCATGTAATGCATGCGTGCACAATGCAATGCAACAGGGGCAACAATGTGCAATACACCAAGCATGCAACAACATGCAAACCACAAACTCAATGGACTTAAACTGAAATGGACAGACCTCGGTCATGCCAAAACAGTGGCCATAATGCTAAAATGAAGGCACCGAAAACACATACAAGCATGCATGACAATTGGCTCACCATTTAAGGCACTAAGGTGCAACTCTCAAGAGCACTAAAAGAGTAAAAAGCATGGAAGTGTAGCGACACTAAGTACACTGAAATGATATAAGGAATGATGCCAAATCATTCAATCAACACAAACAAAGCATGCAATGGTCCTTAAAGCTTAAGACAAGCAAAGAGGACTACACATGAGGCATGCAATACATGGAAAATACGCATGAACTAAGCATGGATAGAGCTCAAGTAAGTCAAAATAAGGACCTAAACATGCTGAGATGAGGGCTCAAATACCTAGGCATGCAAGCATACGAGCTAAGGCATAAACTAGGCAACAATGCATAACACTCAAAGGCACTTAAAGCATGATTGAGGTAGGAACATGGCAATGCTAAATGCTCTAAAATGTCATGTTAAGCGATGCCAAGTCGTGTACACAACACAAATGAAGCATGCAATGGTGCTCAAAGCTTGAGGCAAGCAAGAGCATTTGTACCACAAGTATACAAAACATGAAGCATGTGACCAAGGCAACCCAAAAAAGTCCTAGTACATGTTAAAATGAGTCTAAAACATGCATGGAAGGAAGCCAAAATATGCTAGCATGAAGGGCATGAAGCATGGTGAATGCAAGGCAAATAAGGTGGATTACACTGCACCTATTAAGACCAAGCATGGGATGACTTAACCAATAAAAATTAGAGTTATATTATGGCATAATAACCCCAAATAAGCATAGAAATGATTGCTCGCAAGCTAAGGCATGAAGGCATACACAATGGTTCATGTTAAGGCATAAAGGGGCAAACCCTCCAACGCATTGAATAAGTGACAAATGTGAATGCATGGCCATGAAACATGGACTGAAATCACATAATAAATGATGCCAAATCATTGAAATAGTCCAAGTAATGCATGCTAGTGGACTCAATACATAAGGCTAACAAGCTAGATTGAACCAAGGCTATACAAAGCAAGTCATGCATGACCAAAACAACCAAAATCAGAGCTAAAGCATGTTAAAACATGAACACAAGCTTCATGAAGTTAAGCCAAAAGCATGCTAAAATGACATGTTACAACATGATGCATGTTAGGCTATTTCATGGAATTACACTACAAGTGTATGGAGCATGCAAGGGGCCAACAAACCCACCCAAAACAGAGTCATGACATGGTAAAACATCACCAAAAACATGCTGAAATGGAAAGAAAAGAAGCTAGAATGACATGCTATTTCATGAAGCACATAAAGCTAGTTTGTGTGATTTACACTACAAGTGTATTAACCATGCATGGAGTGACCAAACCAAGCTAAAACGGTGTTATGCCTCAGAAAAATAACCACAAATACATGCTAAGAACAAGCTAACACAAGCTTATCAAAGGTGCTCAAACATGAGGCATATGAAGCTAGTAAACACAATACAAGGAGAGGGGATGACCCTCTCCTATTTAGGACACCAAAACCACCTTTCTACCACTAAAAATCCTCTAGATTTTAGTGGTAGAAAGGTCATGCAAAGGCTTCAACAAGAGCCTAAAGGGATGGCTCAAAACAAGGCCTAACAAGGCCTAAGAGGGAGTAAATCACCCCAAACAAAAAAGAGACCTTAAACAACTATTTTAAGCACATAAATATAGAACTTTTTTCAATGAGAAGTTAAGCTCAAAACAGCATGCAAGAGGGTCCAAAAGTTTAAGCAAAAATGGGGGTTTTAAAGGTCAAAGACTCACCCTTGAAGACCTTCTTTAAAGCTGTAACTCCAGCAACCTTTTCAAGCTCAAAGCAATCCAAGAACACCAAAACCAGCTCCTAAGCACCTCAGTAGCAAAAGGATGGTGTTTGAGTATGTGTTTGTGTGTTAAACTAAGACAAATCTACACTTTTGAAGCACAAAAATGAAGAAACAAGGCAAGATAGATACAAGATAATATGTATCACTCAAAGGTGATTTTTTTGAACCTAGAGGAGGGAGGAGGAGCCTCCCTCTTATAGAGAGCAAAAGCCAAAGCTTCTTGGAGAAGCTAAGGGCCAAGGCAATCCCTCCATACATGTGTATGGAGGATAGCTCTGGTGCCCTCCAGCTGTGCCAGCTGGCCAAAATATCTCCAAAAAGGTGTCAAAAAGTAGCAGACCACTTCAAAGTGGTCGGCCTGCTACTTCAAGTGGTCTTCCAGAGCAAAAACTAGTCGGCCATGGTAGGAGAGAGTCCAGGGCATGAAAGAAAACTAGCGGTATGGTGGCCAACCAGTAAATGTGGCCCAAAGACCAAGCAAGCCAATTATCCGACCAGAAAATTGGCTGGCAAAAGGAAAAGTGGTCTCCAAGGAGAAAAAGTGGTCTCCCACCCTTGTACCACCTTCCAAACAAGTAAAACAAGGTTTGTACCAAAAACAAACCAAAACAGATGCAAGACGAGAGATCAGGAGGCAAAGCATGCGGTCAAAAGCCCCGAAAACTAGCTGACGAGCACCAAAAGTGGTATGCAACCACAAAAGTGGTCTCCCGGACCACAGTGTTCCTCTACGCAGAGGCAACAAGGTGTGGTTCAAAAACCACACCAAACGGGGAACGTTAAGCGGTCCCGAGATAAGGCGCACGGCCGAAGGCTCCAAAAATTGAAAACTAGTCTCCAAACAGGAAAAGTGGCCTACGACCACAAAAAGTGGTCTACGACCACAAAGAGATGGTCTACAAGACCTCTCCCTCCCTCCGAGAAGAGAAACAAGATTCGGTCCACAAACCAAGCCGAAGCACAAAAGAGTTCAGAGACCCGGAGGCAAGGCTCTCAGCCAAAACTCCGAAACCTCTAAACGAGCACAACATGCACCATCACCGAGCGCTCAATCGATGACGTCTGAGTCTTAAGGTCGGTCAAAAATGGGGTGTCTACAGGATCCCAACAGACCGGCTCGATATAAGTTAAATTGTTTCATAGTTAAATTTTCACACAACATATATATACATATATATAATAAAATTCTAATATGAATAACATATTATGTATGGACTGTTATACGCTCCTGATGCATCGAGTGGCCACCGGGTATTTAGGGAATCTGCAGGAGATGAGACTCCATACACACTACAACCAGAAGATCAGGTATAAAATGTATCTTTGCATTCTAAGCTAAGAATAACCATACAACAATACATTAACTTTACACAACCCAAAATTATAGAGGCTCATTCCATAATTAGAAAGAAAGACAAAGGATTTTCCATTTTTAGCATGAAACTTGGCACACACGACTACCTAGGCACAAGAGACCTATGGGAGAAGACAGGACTCGAATCGGATTCCCGGTTTGGGAGTTAGAGCCGAATTTCACTCCAGTTTCGTAAGAAACTTAGAATCTGAGGTGGTAACACCCTAAAATCACCAAATAGCGTCGGAGAAGCATGAAACTTGGCACACACGACCGCCTAGGCACGAGAGACTTGTGCGAGAAGACGGGACTCGAATCAGGTTCCCGGTTTGGGAGTTAGAGCCGGATTTCACTTTGGACAAACTAGTTTCTTAAGAAACTTAGAATTCAAGGTGTTAACGCCCCAAAATCACCAAATAGCGATGGAGTACCACAAAACTTGGCACATATGACCGCTGAGGCATGAGAGACTTGTGGGAAAAAATGGGACTCGAATCAGGTTCCGAGTTTAGGAGTTAGAGCCGGATTTCACTCTAGACAAAATAGTTTCTTAAGAAACTTAGAATTGGAGATGTTAACGCCCCAAAATCACCAAAAGGCGTCAGAGTAGCATGAAACTTGGCACACACGACTGCCCAAGAATGAGAGACTTTTGGGAGAAGACGGGACGCGAATTGGGTTCCCAATTTGCGAGTTAGAGCCGAATTTCACTCTAGACAAACTAGTTTCTTAAGAAACCTAGAATTCGAGTTGTTAATGCCCCAAAATCACCAAACGGCGTCGGAGTAGGACGAAACTTGGCACACACGGCCGCCTAGGCACAAGAGACTTGTGGGAGAAGACAAGACTCGAATCGGATTCCCAGTTTGGGAGTTAGAGCCAGATTTCACTCTAAACAAACTAGTTTCTTAAGAAACATAGAATTCGAGATGTTAACGCCCCAAAATCACCAAACAGCATCGGAGTAGCATGAAACTTGGCACACACGACTGCCTAGGCACGAGAGACTTGTAGGAGAAGACGAGACCTGAATTGGATTCCCGATTTTGGAGTTAGAGCCGGATTTCACTCTAGACAAATTAGTTTCTTAAGAAACTTAGAATTCGAGGTGTTAATGCCCCAAAATCACCAAACGGCGTCGGAGTAGCACGAAACTTGGCACACATGACCGCCTAGGCACGAGAGACTTGTGGGAGAAAACGGGACTCGAATCGGATTCCCGGTTTGGGAGTTAGAGCAGGATTTTACTCTAGACAAATTAGTTTCTTAAGAAACTTAGAATTCGTGGTGTTAACGCCCCAAAATCACAAAATGGCGTCAAAGTAGCACGAAACTTGGCACACACGACTGCCTAGGCACAAGTGTAGGAGAAGACGGGACTTGAATCGAATTCCCAGTTTGGGAGTTAGAGCCGGATTTCACTTTAGACAAATTAGTTTCTTAAGAAACTTAGAATTCGAGGTGTTAACGCCCCAAAATCACCAAACGGTATCAGAGTAGCATGAAACTTGGCACACATGACCGCCTAGGCACAAGATATTTGTGGGAGAAGACGGGACTCGAATCGGATTCCCGATTTGGGAGTTAGAGCCAGATTTCACTCTAGACAAACTAGTTGAAACTTAGAATTTGAGGTGTTGACAACTCAAAATCATCAAACGGTATCGGAGTAGCACGAAATTTGGCACACACGACTGGCTAGGCACAAGAGACTTGTGGGAGAAGACGGGACTCGAATCAGATTCCCGGTTTGGAAGTTAGAGTCGGATTTCACTCTAGACAAATTAGTTTCTTAAGAAACTTAGAATTTGAGATGTTAACGCCCCAAAATCACCAAACGACGCTGGAGTAACACGAAACTTGGCACACACGACCACCTAGGCATGAGAGACTTTTGGGAGAAGATGAGACTCGAATTGGATTCCCGATTTGGGAGTTAGAGCCGGATTTCACTTTAGACAAATTAATTTTTTAAGAAACTTAGAATTCGAGGTGTTAATGCCCCAAAATCACCAAATGGCGTCGGAGTAGCACGAAACTTGGGACACACGACCGCCTAGGCACAAGAGACTTGTGGGAGAAGACGGGACTCGAATCGGGTTCCTGGTTTGGAAGTTAGAGCTGAATTTCACGCTAGGCAAACTAGTTTCTTAAAAAACTTAGAATTCGAGGTGTTGACGCTCCAAAATCACCAAACGGCGTCGGATTAGCACGAAACTTAGCACACACGACCGCCTAAGCACGAGAGACTTGTGGGAGAAGACGAGACTTGAATCGCTTTCTCAGTTTGGGAGTCAGAGTTGGATTTCTGTTTAGGCAAAATTATATACTTAATTATCTTTATAATTGTATAGTAGTTAAATTTTTATATTTTTTTGTAATTAACATATTAACACATAATTATATTGTCTCTAGTTATTTTTATTTTTTGTTTTCAGATATTTCCTGAGTACGAGTTTGCTTCTTGTGGAATGCATGCCTGTGAAAAATGTGACTAACTTTCGTTTTTGTTACCTACAGAGAATGACGAGGAAAACTTTTAATTTTGGTTTATGTTATTTTGAATTACAAACAACTTTGTGTATTTAAACATGGAGGATTTTTTTTAGGGTCCCTGGTATTACTATTTTATAGCATAAAGGACATACAATATTTTTATAATGTCTAAGGTCCCTCAACATGGATCCAGAGAAAATTTGATCCAGAGAATTTCTCTAGACTTCCCTCCAGAGAAATTCTGGGAATTTTCAAAGAAATTCTATGCCTTTCCCAGAGAAATTCTGGGAATTGCTCAAAGAAATTCTTTGCCTAGAGAAATTCTGGGAATTGCCTAGAGAAATGTGAATTTCTTTGTGATTATTTGTTTACTTCTGTAGAATCCTTTCTCTATGAAACTAGAGAAAATTTAGATCTTTACCAGAGAAAATTCAAAATCTTATACCAGAGAAATTTCCAGATTATGTGAAGAACTAACAGCTATGGTTTTTAACTCAAAAAAAAAAAAAAAAAAAAAAAAAAAAAAAAACAGAGAAATTTCTCTGGAAATTCTCTGGGATTTTGGCCACTGTAAAATTTTCTCTGAGAAATTCTCTGGGAGGTTCCAGAGAAATTTCCAGAATTTCTCTGGACAACAAAATTCTCTGGTCATATTTGCCACTTACCAAAGTGCTCTGGTGGTATGAAGCTTTTAAAAAATTACATAATTTAAAACACTTTTTGTCTATTGAATTGGTGGCTTGCTGTTGTTTTTTCTGGTTTTCTATGTACTAATGTCATGTATATTTGCTATAGGCAAGGGTGAGTCCTAGTGTTGTGGTCTATGCTCAACTTTCAAAGCTTGATGGGGTTCTGGGAAGGTTTCATGCCTTACACTGCTTGGAAATGTATGGGGTGGCAAAATGGTTCTTCCACTGGTATGTATTAATGTGTTTCATGGAATTTCATATTGAATGTTCTAAGCTATGATATTGTTGCAGAAAATGTGCTGGTGGAAGCATCTGAAAAGGTTTCATTGCTAACAATTGCTTGGGATCGTAAAGTTCAAGTTGTCAAATTGGTCCAATCAGAACTAAAAATATATGGGAAATGGAGTAAATTGGGACTCAAAGCCACTTCTTGGCCAACCCATTTTCTTCGGAGAGAATTTTTGTCCAGAGAAATTCTTTGGGATTTTGGCCACTGTGTAAATTTTCTCTGAGAAATTCTCTGGGAGGTTCCAGAATTTCTCTGGACAAAATTTCTCTCTCTAGACAAAATTTCTCTGGACAGAAAATTCAGAGAAAGCTTATGGGGGGTCACAAAGAACCTGAAGGGGTGTTCCTTCGCCATGCTCTTACATATCCCAAAAAGGCCAGGGCAATTGCTTTCACTGATCAACTTCTTCTAGTGCGTTGAAACTTGAAGTTGATATATTAGTACCAGTTGATGTTAAAACTTGATCTTTAAGGCTGGTTTACATGTACCCCTTTTCTTTTTTTGAATAGGTTGAATAAATAAAATTACTCTTTCTTGCTTTGAAAAAAATGTATTAGTTTACTTGTTTTGAATATTGTGATGAATCTGTTGCCAAATTGACATGTGGCATCAATGGATGAATCTATAGCTTAGTGATAAATATATATATATGAAAGAGTTTAATTTCAACATGTCATCGAAGTAATTTAATAGTATTGCCATAATGCTCTGTTTTTTCCTCTCTCTGAAATGGTTTTTCCATCTTTGTTTTTGGGTTTTCACTAAGAAAAAGAAACATAGCGAGATCCAAATTTCAACAATCATTTGTCTCTGTTCCTTTGAAACATCCCCACATCAAATTAGACGAGATGGAATCCATGTCGATTACAGATTTTCTAATCAAGAACTCCACAGCTTCACTACTAGATCAAATTTTCTGAGGATGGAGAGAGATTTTGCTCTAAAGAAAGATTTGGAGAGGAATCAATTGCATATGGAGTGAACTCTGCGTTCAGCTGTTCAACAAGAGAGAGAGAGAGAGAGAGAGAGAGAGAGAGAGAAGCAGCAAGAGAGAGATAGAGAGCATGAGATATATCAAATTTCTCTATAATAGATAGGTATGGGTTGAGGGACTTTAGACATTAAAAAATAATATTGTGAATCTCTTCCATTACTAGAAATAGAGGAGGGACCTTAGACTAATTTTCCCTTTAAACATTATATATGTATTATGGAACATTATGTAGTGGGATAATTTTGTTGATGTGTAATTATAGATGCAAAAATATTTTTATTATGGAGAAATTATTATTTCTATATAGGAATTTTTATATTATTATGCAATTATTGGTTTCTTTTCTAATTGTTTTTCATTTAATACAAGTAATTTCAATACTTCTAATAATTATATTACAATTTATTTTTATTTTATTTTTTTGGTGATGGCACTACACCGTTACAAAAAATAAATAAATAAATAAATTTGCAACAGCACCACACTGTCGCAAAAAAAGGTAATTTTAACTTTAATTTTATTTATATATATATATATTTTTTTTTTTTTTTTTGCGATGGCACCACACTATCGCAAAAAAAAACACAATTTGCGACAGCATTACTTGCGGTCTCAGATAAGACTTTTAGCGACGGTAAAATAGTGTCATCGCAAAAGGTCTCACTTTTTTACATATCATAAGCGACAGTAAAATGCCATCGCAAAAAAAAAAAGACAGCATGATGCCTTCACTAAAAAAATTTTGCAACGCCCTCAGTCTGTTGTGACCCCCCCCTTTTGCCGTCGCTAAAAGTCATTTGCCATTGCTAAAAATTTTTTTAGACGGTATTAGATGTATTTTCGACAGCATTTTGCCATCGCAAAATCCTGAATTTTTTGTAGTGGTTCTTCCAAAGAAATTTAAGAATACATGTATAATAACCCTCCAACAAATGATTGGCACAAAACACACTGGGTTAAAAATCGCCACTATCATTCTTCAATATTTTCAAGTCAACTAAAAATCATATTCATGTAGCTAAGGTGCAGAGCAATAATTTCCAAATATGATCACACTTTTTGTGTGATATATATTATTTAATCACGTTTTAAATTTTGTCAAAGTATGATCTTTGAGAGATTAAAATTTGTTAATCACATATTTTGAGTATCATTAAAAGATAATTTCATCACACTTTTTACGTGTGATAATAAACATTTAAATCACACTTTTTATGTGTAATGTATAACTAATAAAACCTATGATAATAAACATTTAGAGCACATATTTTGAGCGTAATTAATAATGAGAAAATCACATGTTATATGCATTTCTTATCACAATTAATGCGTGAGATTAAAAAAGGATTCGACTTATTTGAAGAATAATCAATATTATTTTTGTAAGCATTTGAAGAATGTAATAAAGACTATATACTATATTTTGAATTACAACCACATTGAATGCTATAACATCATATATTTTACAAATAAAAGTTGAATGTTCAAAAATACATATAAAGAAATTAATAAAAAAAATTTAACTGTGATTACGTATATTAAAAAAATGAAAAAACTTGAAGCACAAAACCAAGGGGGACAACCCATGGCCACCACCTAGTCCCCAGGACATAGCTTATGTGAAGATCCAAGTTTTGCTGCTGGGAAAGGAGTTCTAAAATTGATCTTCACAATAGCAATATCAGCCAGTCCATCAGCATATATCACAGTACTGTTAAATGTTTGGCCATCTTGCAAAGTCACATCAACCTGCAAGGTTAACCATTTTGGAAATATAACTAATCAGAAATCATAGAATGGAGTGTACATGATACTGCCACATAACACAATGCCTTGATGACAATAAGTGCACACTATCTTATGAAATAGATCTCCTTTTATTCGTTAAAATTTAAAGAACACTAGCAATATGAAGAGTTCAACTACTAACCTTGCCTTCGTATCTAACTTTTTTGCCATGAGAACCCATCACAAGATAAGCACAAGTTAATGCTATGCCACCTAGCCATTGAGCAAAAGCCACCACCACAAATCAAATATTAAAAGGCATAAATCTGGCTAAAGCATGTAGACAGTTCATCAAGAAGGGACAGCGATTTAATAATGTAAAAAAATTGATAACTAGAGAAGATATCAGCAATATTGACTAGAAAAACTTATTGTTACCAGTCCATCAGTGTTATTGAAGTAATGCCTCCATAGTGGCCTTAATTTCTCTTGTCCACCTACATCCCACACTGTGAATACCACATTCTTATACTGCACTTTCTCCACATTGAAACCTACACAATATACATGAATTTTAATCAAATCACATATAATCAATATTTAGTTCTTTCTAAACATCAATAAAATACCAAATTGTGCTTTTGACCATCAAGCTAAATAATGAAATGTTTGGAAGACAATAAAAGTAATGCAAAAATGTTATAACTATGTGAACCAAAGGAGAAATCCAAAGAATCCATCCTACCAAACTACCATTCAACGTTTGAGCAGAGCTATAAGTCCATGGCTATAAACTGATAGCTGATGGTCTCAGATAACAAATTACAAGAACACTGTTAGGGATGGATGCAAAGGCAACCAACTTTGATTTATATATAATCTTTTGTAGTTGTGTGTTCACGTTAACTAATAGGCATGAGAATTCTAACTAAAAAAATGAAAATAAGTGTCACTAAGTTTGCAATAGGGCAGCCCAATTGCATGAACAATAGTGGCTGTTGCCAAAGCAGAGTACAGTTGTTTAAAGCAATTAGCAATTGTACTCTGCTTGAGCAAAAGCCATAATTGTTCTGGCTATAATAGAAGCCTAATAGCAAGGGACCACAAAGTATATAGATAACTGCACTCCCAAAAACAGAGCTATAGTAAAGCATATACCAAAAGCAATATATGTGCATTGCAAATACAGTTTTGCGAATCATTGGAATGAATCCTGCATCAATTTCCTGATTTACAGAGTTTCCATACAGCACAACACATGTCAAAGACAAACCAACAGAAACAACTATTCTGAAGGACACTGAAAAAATTGACATCAACTACCTCAAGTTTTTCCTAAACTGCACTACAGAATTCATCTAATCCATCACCATTTATGGCAGAGATGCATACTGTGTCTTGTCTTTTCTCTGCTTCCAATTTGATTTTCAGAGGATCACTGGCTTTATCAATCTGTTGTGAATAAATGTATAAGTAATCTTGTGGCTTCCCTATAACACAAGAGATGCTATGGCCATAATCAAGCACTGGTCACTAACAAAATAATGAATGGTCAACATCAACAAGAAGCTTCACATTCCAGATAAGCATCTCAGACTTGAAAAAAGATCAGTTTTGTAGAAAACTAGTCAGAGTAACAAAGGCAAAACATCTTCCCAAGTCTGGACAAAACGGTTTAAGTCTACTGTGCCACTCAATAAATGCTTCAAGTGCCAACCTATCACTCAATTTAAATTTGATAAATGAAATAAAGACACACACACACAAACAAAGGGTTTAGGGACAGAAACCTTTAGTTTGACAATCATGAATATGCAGATAAAACACTCATTTTGCATCTCCACTTTCAAGTACGTGAAGGATGCAGTTCACAAACTTGGCCAGTTTATCTTTGATTCTTTCCTCTCCTTTTTTTTTTTTTTTTTTTTTTTTTTTTTTAGAGAGAGAGAGAAAGAGACGGACCAATGAGTGAATAAAAGGTACACACAATTATTCACTCAATATGATTCAATAAATTGAAAAAGAAAACAAAAGGTCAAGAGACAGCTCATGGGAACTCTGCAATCCATTGATTTAGTCAAAAGGCATATTTATGCTTACACATAAGAGAGAGAGAGAGAGAGAGACATCAAGTGTTGCAGTAAACTACTTTCATAATCAAATGAACAAATATCTCACCTTGTTCCACACCATCAACTTTGGAATTGATGCCACATCCAGTTCACTTAGAACCTTGTCCACAGCATCAATCTGTTGCTCTGCTAGTGGATGGCTGAACTTGATAACAATATGTTATGAAAAAATAGTGTTTGTCAAGCAGAGATAAATCCTCTTCACTAATTCAGCAAGTTATACCTAATATCCACCACGTGCACCAGAAGGGATGACTCAGAAATTTCCTCCAAGGTTGCCCTAAAGGCAGCAACCTACAGCAAGAAGCACTGATTAGGGGAGAACAAAGAAGAATGCCATGATTTCTTGAGCTTCAAGTAAGTTTACATTTACTGGAACCTCTTCTTCAATAGTCAGTTTGAAACAAAAAAGAAAGGAAAGATACAAGGAGTTCATGTGATATAAATTATTAGCAGCAATGATTGTCACATAAGCAACTTGAAGATGTAACAGAGCTTACCAGTGTAGTTGGCAACTTTTGAATAAATCCAACAGTATCTGTAAGAAGAAACTCCTTCCCATTCTTCATCTGGATAGAGCCAATAGAACAACATATACGTGAGTTATACCCATAAAAAGGAAGCTTTAAATCATAAGATATAGAGGGTACAATGTTGTCCAACAGAGCTAAAGACGGTGTTGCATGTAAATGAAATGGCTTTCAAAAAATGGAACCATTTTCCACGTGACATTGATTACTATATTGAGTAACTGCTCTTATATATTCATCAGGGGGCAAGAAAAATAAAAATGTGCATATATACTTGTCATACAATCAAGTCTTTTCAAGTACACCTTACTAACCTGTACCCTTCTAGTAGTCGGATCAAGTGTTCCAGTTCATATTGATAATGAGAATTATTTGAGTCAGTTACAAATTTAACTAGAATCGATTTTTTAAAGAACTTTCTATCTCCTTTGAACTTTCAATTTTCTACAAGGTAGTTTTTGGTTTTCTTCTTTGGGTTCAACTTCTATTGTTTTCTTTGGTTCCAGACTAGCCATTAGAATTGTTAACAAAAACTTGTTTATGTTAATGAAAACTTGAGTTTCCATGTCCATCTCCTTTAGATTCTTCTTCTCATACTACTTTGCTTTATTTCTATATTTTTTATTCAATCCACAAAAAGGCTATTTCCTTTTTTAAATTTGACCCACAAGAAGACCTTTTTGTTAATTGCATTTGTGGTCTCAAAGAAAGCCCTTCTTCCCTAAGTACATGCTAGAGCATGACTCCACCTCTAACTCCTTCAAATAATTATTTTTGTTTCATTACCAAGTTTTACTCGATACTGCATTTCATGTTCTTTGAAGCTAATCATCTTCTTAAACAATTACTACTTAATCAAATACATCATTGCAACTAAGCTAAAGCATGAGTGATACAATATCCCATCAATCAAAGCATTATTCAAAGCTGCTTGTTTAACCGAAATGGGAATTAGTTGTCCTTAATGTGTGAACTATTCCACTTCATTTTCTAAAGGTGTTCAGCAAACTAGCGTACAAACCAACCCTTGAACCCATTTAATCAGCATACAGAAACCTTAAACCTTAAAAAATACAAATATTATAAATGAACAAAAAAACTATTCCAGCTTTCCTTCTAAGTACCCTGTTTAAGAAACATCTTATCTTACTAGTAAATGTGTTTCAAGAACAGCATGCAAAGATACTTATGCCCATTAAAAAATTAATTAAAATATAAGATTTAACTAAACAGTAAAAATTATAGCACTAATTTTGAAATATGCTGTGTCACAAATTCTTTGAACCACAAACGTGCAACTAACTTAGAAGGAAAACAATTGGCAGAATACGTAGAAAGAAGGAAGCATTAACTCTTCAGAAGTGAATTTGAATGAATATATTGCATTGGAACTTTTCCAGTGTCAAACACAAAGTACCTTGGAACATTCTAATGCAACAGTCATTTCCTTCCAAATATCATCCAGACCATCATAATCATTGCCTTCCTAAGTTTCCATATCATCCTCAACACCAACATAAATACCTTTATCTTTCATTCTTTCATCTTCACCTTCCATAGCATCCCTTACCTGAGCATGAACACCTTTACCTTTTGTGCTGTCATCTGCAGTAGCAAGCCTTGCATTAAATTTTTTAAAACTTCAGTTTTGAGCGGAATCCCTACCCTGTATGTCGTATTGACATGAAGCAATTAGCAGATAGCATGAAATGAAATTCAAACAATGAATCAATGTAAAAATTGAAGGCAAAAGTATTTATCTTATTCCCATAAAAAATATAACAAGTAGTATCTCATATTTATATTCCATTAACCTGAACAAGCAAAGTTCAGTCAAATGTTTTGCATTGAAATGTAAAAGAATATCAAAAGGCAATGACAAGCAGTGTGTCTTGGTGCTGAATTATCATATATATAGAACGATGAAAAAAAAAAAGGGCATGAGAAAAAAAGAACAAGGAAACCTAACTTTCTCATCAAAAGAAGTATCTTCACGAAAATCAATAAAGTTTTTATGTTTGTCATTACCAAAATAATACAGAAGAGGCCAGAGCCAGTCATTCTGCAACACCAAAGAATTGGCCACTGGAACAGATGTCATATGGACTAAGCAAACACAAAAATCCAATAATAATTAATAAAGATTTCACATAAGAGAAAATGCAGATATGATGATTCTTGTCATTTTCCCTCAAGCTATGTTTCTTTGTTGAGGGTTAGAAAAAGGAAAGGGAAATAAAATTAGTTGAATATTTTTCATTTGTTAACTACACAAAAAAAAAAAAAGGTAAGGGGACACCCAAATATCTGATCGGCAGCTTACCCTCTTGGAATTGAGTAACCTCCAAAATACTTCTCCTCAAGTGATGATCACATCCAGAAAAGAAGATATGGCTTTTGTTAGGGTTAGGAGTTAGACCAGAGAGAACTTGGAATTCAATGAGACCTTGCTTAATAAGCTCAACAGACTAAACATGCCCCTTACAAAAAATCATAAGATCATCCGCAAAACAAATATTAACAATTTTATTTTTGCCACATGTCCAGTGGAATTTGAATTGATGGTCAAGAGACTTCTCATTTAAGATTCTAGCCAGGACTTCCATGACAATGACAAAAAGGTAAGGGGACATAGGATCCCCTTGTCTCAGGCCCTTAGCCCCTTGAAAATAACCATGCAGGCTACCATTAATACAGATAGAGAAAGAAGCCGAGGTAACCCATGCTTTTATCCAATTGATGAGTCTAGTTGGAAAAACCATAGCTCTAAGCACGTCAAACAAAAAATCCCATTTCACATTATCATAAGCTTTCATGAGGTCAACCTTCATTAAACATTTTGGAGCGGAAGACTTTATGGTACCCTCTCCAAAGTTCCTGGGAAAGGAAGATATTATCAGCAATTCTCCGACCTTGGACAAAGGCAGATTGCACAGGATCAATCACATCAGGAAGCACTTTTTTGATCCTATTAGCAATGATTTTGGCTGTACACTTATAGTAGTGTTGCAGTAAGAAATAGGCCTATAGTCCCCCATCTTTCCAGGATTAGGGATTTTAGGTACCAAGGCAATAGTAGTGCAATTGATCTCCTTAAGCAACTCACCCGAGTTCAAAGAAAGATTAATAGCTTGGATGACATTAGTACCAACAATATCCCAAGCGCTATGGAAAAACCCCGCAGTACCCATCAGGACCCGGAGCTTTGTTTGGATTGAAGGACCCAAAAGCACTTTTAATCTCCTCAACAGTCACATCTTGCCCCAAAGTAGTGACCTGGGCGCTCGAAGGACTTCTATTGATTAAATTATTGACTCTACCAAACCCATCATAGTTATCCTCACTCGGGGAACCAAACAAATTGGAGAAGTGAGAAACAAAAGCTTCTTGAAGATCATGTGGTTTGGTCACCCGAACCCTATTATCCAGAGTAACAATACTAATTCTCCCTCTATTGATATTATTCATAACAGTCCTGAAGAAAAAGCTACTATTCCTATCACCCAAACTCAGCCATTGAATTCTAGATTTTTGCTTAGCCAGACTCTCCTCAGCCAGACACAAGTCAATGTATTTCTTACACAAATCTCTTTCAGAAGATTGCAAAACCATATAGAGTCCCTATCAAGCTTGGTTTGGATATTCTCTAACTCCTCTAGAAACTTGAACTCTCACAAAGACGTCACTAAAATCTTTTTTATTCAGATTTTTCAAAAGAGGTTTCAGAGTTCGAAGTTTACAGCAAATTCTAAACATCGGAGAACCCCTAACAAACTTCCACCACACCCCTCTGACAGTAGAGGGGAAATCACTATGGTCAGCCCAAAAGTTAAAGTATTTGAAAGGTTTCTTGAAGCTAGTACCATTGGGAATGATACAAAGAACTGCAAGAGAGTGATCAAACGGGCCAAAAGGACAGAACTGGGCATGAGACAACGGAAAAGCCTTAAGCCAGTTATCATTCACTAAAACTTATCAATGTTAGAAGTTATGTAATGACCATCCCCTTCTTTGTTAGCCCAAGTAAATTGGCAACCACTATAGGAAATATCATCAAAACCAGCCTGAACAATGGAATAATTGAACTGTTCCTTAGCAATCCCCCATCCATAAAAAAGGGCTATTGGACATTTGGGAAGCAAGCTCCACAAGCTTGTCAAAAAGAGCAACTCTTAACTGGTGTTGATTTTCAGCATACACAAAAAACCCACAACAAATTGTTTATCAAAATCTAACAGGTTAACTTTACAAAAAATGGTTCGTTCAGATTGATATACGGGGCTAACAGTGCAAAACCAGGGGTCCCAACACACCCAGATACGACCAATAGTAATGGTGTTGGCATTAGAAAAAAAAAAAACCCAGTTATTTCTAAAGATATTACCAAAAATAGCCTGCTCATTAGCTTGTTTAACTTTAGTTTCCAAAATACTTAGAATTTTTAAATCCTCTTTCATGACAAAATTCTTTATTTCTTTTTGTTTGAGAGGGTCGTTAAGCCCTCCAATATTCCATGAAGAGATTTTAAAATCCATAAGCAACTTAATGCTCTTAGACCCGACATATATCAATCATTACCTGTTTTTCTTCCTCTGGCTGCCAGAGGAATTTGCCTGACCTTTCTTCTTTTTGCTACTTGATGCTGCTGGTGTGGACTTCTGTGTATCTTCAATTTCAGTTAATGGCTCAGTCTCTGTAGGGTTGTTTATCCTCCTCCAAAACAGCAGTTATGGCTGATAGGGTTGCCATCTCAACTTCATCCATGATCTGATTTCCTTGAGGTGACAGAACCTGGGCCAAACCCAAGATTTCATCATGTAGAATCTTAAGAGGAGCATCACTGTTAACAGGTATGAGGCTCTCTCTATGCTGTGGTTGTACTAAAGGAGGGGAATTCCCCCCTCGACTGCCCTCTCCCTCGTTAGGTTCCCCAATCTTCTTTTTCCCTTTCAACTTCACAGTTTGCCATCCCTCTTCCTTGTCCTCTTCAGTTTCTTTTTGCATCTGATCCAAATGTGCCACTTGGGTTGTAACACAGTTCTTGGTATCAAGTCCAAACACTCAACAATGCTCACATTTTGCAGGTATACCTTGGTATTCCACTCTTATTTCCACCACTTCCCCCTCACATTTAACAAAGAAATTTAGAGGTAAAGGGATTCCACTCTTATTCCCCATGGAAGTAAGATGATCCATAAATAAAGGGATTCCAATCTTACTAGCAATCCTGCTCAGCCCATCAAAATCCCAGTGTTCCGTAGGGACATTGTATAATCTAACCCAAATTGGGATCTGTGAAACATAATACTCCTTCGTAAGCCTCATCATTCTTTTCCACTTTTTCAAAAGTAGCAATTGGTTACCCATTAAGAATATATGTGTGGGTGTGTACAAAGAAGTATGTGTGTGTGCAGAAAAAAATCTGGTGGGTGTACTGAGAAACCAGATTTGTGTGTGTATGGGTGTGTGTTGGAGGCTTAAATCAAGGTGCACGTGTGCATGATGTGTAAACGAGATGTGTGCATGTATGTAAGTGTTAAAGGAGTTGAATCAAGACCCATGTTTGGGTGTTCTGCTGGGAAGAAAAACTGTGGGAGAGAGAGAGAGAATTAGATTTTTGCATGTAAATCAAGTTAGGTTGAAGGATATGAGTTATGATTTCTTAAATTTGTTAAACTTGGACTCAAAATCATGTAATTAATAGGAATTAGCAAGAAGATGAAGAAATTTGAATTATGTGTTAAGATCATGGAAATATATTTGGAAATTAATTAGTTACAGTTTGATTTCTATTATTCTTCACAAATTGAAATAAATCCTTGCATGCATGTTGGAATTTCAAGGTTTTAGATTTAATTCATGTGTAAAAGATTGATAAGTTTAAATTTGGGTTAGATATGAAGGAAATTGGGTTCTAAACATGAAATGGGTTGCATGCATGTGGATGATTATGGAAAATAAATTAGAAATTAATTATTTTAAGTTTAATTTGTGTTATTCCTCTTGAAATTGGGCTTCATCCTCCATGCATCATGAATTAAGAAAGTTATGGAATTAGTCTCATGGATTTTGTAAGAAATAAGGTTTTAAGTAAGAAATGAAGTAGAATCATGGTTGTGGAAATTAATTTGGAAAATTTATTGTTTTGACTTAATTTTGTAGTATTTTCTTGTAATACATGAGTTTTAAAGAAATTGAGCCATTTGAGTTCATATTTTGAAAAGAAAAGGGAATGTTTTATAGACATCAAGTTTATGGAAATTTAGAATTAATCCTAATGTTAGATAAAGTGTTGATTTTATAATTAGATTTTAATCCATACTTGTAATTTGAGATTAAACATATTTTGGGACATCTATGGTTAAGAATTAAATTGAGGCTATGAATTAAGTTAAGATTAAGATTATGGAAATTAGTTGAAAAATTTATAAGAATATAAAACTAGTAATTTTGATGTCAATTTCATACATGTGAATAATTTTCTAAGGAATTTATGACTTTAATTTCATGCTTGGAAGGAAAATAGAAAGAGCTTGAAATCAATTTTATGTAACTAAAAAGAAAATGAGAGATTGGAGCCATGTTCAATTTATGGAGATTAATTTAGAGGTTAATCACTCTGGGTTGGGATTTGGCATGATATGGAGAAAATGAATTAAAACTAGATTTGGCAATTGGGGCATGATTTTGAATAGATGATTTAGTAATTTATGACTTTAATAAATGGTTCTCCATGTTTGTAAACCAAAGTACATGTTTTGAAGCTTTGAATACCAAATTTGAACTTTAATTGCAATTTTGGAATTTCAGAATTTTCGTTATCCGCTCGAGCGAGGGAAGTCTCGCTCGAGCGTGAAAATCGACCTCTCAGTAGTTTTTCAAATTTTACAGTCGGCTCGAGCAACCAAAGTGGCGCTCGAGTGGAGACCCATTTTCAGCACATTTTGAAAAGTTGCATTTAGTTCATATTTTTATCCTCATCTCTTTCCAATGCATTCTAGACATGATTTATGACTCAATAAAGAATAATAAGCTACTATTCAACATAGATTAGTTAGTTAAAGAATGAATCATTGATCTTGTGGTAATTATTTAAGAAGCCAAGTAAAGGATCAATCTATTTGGAAAAGAGGGACTTAGTAATGAAAGAATATATGAAATAAGAACCCGGTTTATTTAAATGAGAAAGAATAAACGTAGTAGAACTTCGGACTATAAAGACTAGAAAGGACAAGCTTAATCAAGGGAGTAATATTGTATTTCAATGTGTATATGTTATGTGCTTGTGTAGGTCACGCGCCATTGTCTGCCTGATTTTCCCGATATGTCCAGTCTATCTGATTTGCTTCTGCAACCATCTGTGAGTAATAACTTAGAGCATCTCCAATGGTTGTTGTTATTTTGCTATTGTTATTGCTATAATTTGGCAATGAATAGTGTTATTTTGCCAAATTATAGCAATGGTGCTCCAATGGTCATTTGCTATTTTTGGCAAATCTCAACCAACTTTCCCTCCAAGTTTGTAAGTGTTGTTTGGATATAAATTTTTTGTGATTTTATTTTTGTTTATTTTTTGTCTTTTGTGACATTTTTTTACCTATTTGTTAAAAAAATTATATATTTATATTATTCCCAACTAGACAAATATAAAAAATAAAAAATAAATAAAAAATTGGAAAAAAAAATTAAATATAATTCACAACACCAAAAAACATATCACTACATATTTAATAAATTCTTTTAACTACACATAAAAAATAAACAATCACCAATTACCCACCAAGTAGACAAATATAAAAAAATTTAAAAATTTAAAATTCAGATATATATATATAAATTTTGGCAATTATATTTAAAATGAAATTAAAAAATGAGAAAATAAAAATGATATATATAACCTTTTTATTTCAGATAATTTTTTTTGGCAATTATATAAAAAAAAATTTAAAAATTAAAAAGTTAAACATATATATATATTATTCATCACACTGCCAAATACAAACTATATATAAATCCAAACAACAAGAAGTGCCATCACTCATTTTTCAGCTCATATATTAAGTTTAATATATCCAAATTATATATAATTTAAGTTTAATATATATATATATTGTAACTGTTAAAATATATATATTATTCTTCACTCATTTTTCTAGCCGTTGGATTACATCAATGGCTGCCACCACATCCTATTTGATCAGACCTCCACACTCTCTTTCTCTCTCATTCTTTTTCATGCCCTCATTTCTTCTCACATTTCTTCACAGAGAGAACTCGTTTCTTCTCACATTTCTACACAGATCATTCTCTCTCTCTCTCTCTCTCTCTCTCTCTCTCTCTCTCTCTCTCTCAAATCCCTCTTCACATAACACAAAGAAGATGAAAACAAACATGAGAACCAAGATCGTAAATCATTCTCCCCCATTTCGCAGATCGCATCAAGGAGCCCTATTCGAGCCCTCTTCGCAGATCGCAGAGATCGAAACCCTCGTCTCAAATCCATCAACCATGAAATTCCTGGTATTTATTGTTTAAAATTCCTTTGAAATTTCTTGTTTGCATTGAAATTTTTTGATTATTGTTGTTGTTGTTGTTGTTGTCTGTGATTTTTATTTTTATTTTTTGTGAAAGGTTTGGTTGTTGAAATAATTTATGTTTGAAGGGTTTGGTTGTTGAAATAATTTATGTTTTAAAATTTTTTTGTTTTAAACAATTTCTATTTAAAAAAATTTGGTGAATTTGGTTTTACAAAAAATTAACTCTGTTTTGTTGGGAAGGATGAGGGAGGGAAGGAAGAAAACGGTTGATTTTTGGTGAGTTGGCACATTTGGCAGCTGCCAAAATTGGTGCCAAATTTGGCAACAGATTTGGCAGTTGCCAAATTTGGCAGCTGCTATAGCATGCCATTGGAGAAGCAATTTTTGCTCAAGCTGCCATATTATGACTTTAGTAGCTGTTATAGCAATGCATTGGAGATGCTCTTAGTGAAGATATGTTCAACTGTACTTATTTTCTGTGTGACAAAATGAGATCTGTTTTCTGAAATGATATGTTCTGTACAATGAATGATTGTCCAATTTCTGTTATGTATTCGTGGCATCCTTAGCATCATGTGATATATGTACTGCCCGGTATCGGAGGTTCCTTTATGGAACTCATATCTGTCTGCACTCTGTTACCCGTACCGACAGCCTCGTCACGGGGGCTCAGCTTCTATTCTGTTCTGTTCTGTTCCCGGATCCGGAGGTTCCTTTATGGAACTAGGTTATTCATAACCTCACGCGTATGCGTTCTGCTCTGTTCTGTTTTGTTCTATTAATGCTAATGGATGTATCACGTAAACTTAATCATGACTTATCATTTTTGTCTGTATATGATCTGGACAAATTATGAATTTGTTACGAAACTGAATTATGATTTCTGAATCTGTATGAACTCATTCATTAAAACCCTTTACTCTGTTTTTATTCACTGGGCTTTAGCTCACTGTATTATTTATGTATGTATGTGATCAGGCGCGTGACCAGGCTAGAGGCTCCTGTCTAGAATCTGTTTTGTCAGCCAACCTATGTGCCTCCCGTGGAGGTTCTGAATATGTTAAGTGTTATCGTTATGTGATTTAAAGTTTAAGTTATGTTTTCTTGTTTGGTTCAGCAAGTCATGTGTATTTTGAAAAGGGGACTAAGTCCCTTTCTGCCTAATCTGTATATATATTATGACGTGAGGATGATGTGTATATATGTACATGAAAAGTTTAAAATTTTTCTGTCTCATATAAGTCTGCACAGCTCAATGGACATTGTATATTGTTATTTGCTTCCGCTAGCCCCTAATATTATGTTAATCTGTCTCAGAGGCCTTCGGTAATCTCAAGATTACTGGCCAGTTACAATGCTAAACCTATGGGGCGGGTTTGGGTCGTGACAATGGAGCTTTCTGAGCATACCTTGAGGAGCATGGCATTCTTTATCAGACTAGTTGTGTTGGCACTCCTGAGCAGAATGGAGTTGTTGAACACAAGAATGGCCATCTTCTTGAAGTTGCTCACTCCCTTTTGTTTACCATGAAAGTTCCTTTGTCTTTTTGTGATGATGATGTTCTTACCGATGCTTATCTCATCAACCGTATGCCTTCTAGTGTCTTCCAATTCCAAATTCCTCTTGCACTTCTTCTTGTGGCTTTTCCCTTCCCCCTTGGGTTTTTGGGTGTGTTTGTTTTGGGTGTGTTGCAATCTCGTACTCGTAGAAAGCTTGATCCTAAAGCTGTGCGTTGTGCCTTTCTTGGCTATTCTACTACTCATAAGGGTTACAAATGCAATGATCCTCACACTCAAAAAGTGTGCGCCAATATAGATGCCACTTTCCGTGAAATCTGAGTCCTTTTTTACTTCTTCTCCGCCATCTCCTCCGGGGGAGAGTGTTATGGATGAGATTTCGGATGAGATGATGTCATATCAGCATGAGTAATCTTTTTTCACTCCTAGTCAGCGAGCTGTTATTTGTGATAAGGGGAAGCCTGAGGGTGGTTTTGGTGTTAAGCCTACATTGGAGGCCATTTGGACAAGGCTGATTTTAAGACCTATTCACAACGCCAGAAAGAGCAACCATCCCTTGTGCCACCAAGTCAATCATCATCTCTCGTGCCGATTCCAGATCTTGTTTCCACTGCTTCTACAAGTACTGTACCTCATTCTATTTCTTCATCAGTAGTTGACAATCCTGTTATTAATGATTTAAGTCTTCCTATTGCTATTAGAAATGGGGTTAAGGCTTGTACTCAACACCCTATTGCCAAATTTGTGTCCTATGATTCATTGTCTCCTGTGTATCGTGCTTTTGTTTCGTCTCTATCTTCTGTGTGTATCCCACAAGGTTGGAAAGAAGCTATTAATGATCCCAAGTATAAAGGAGCTATGGTAGAAAAAATGCAAGCCCTAAGCAAGAATAATACCTAGGAGGGAGTTAGTCTCCCGTCCAAGTTGAAAAAAATCAGTGGGATGTAAGTGTCCTTTCATGTGCAGCTAACCTGGTGTGGCCTTTGCAACAACTAGATGTGAAGAATGCCTTTCTTCATGGGGATTTAGAGGAGGTTTATATGGATATGCCACCAAGATTCTCCTCTCAGTCTACAGTTGGGAAAGTCTACAGATTGAAGAAAGCGTTATATAGTTTGAAACAGTCTCCTTGGGCTTGGTTTGATAGATTTCTGAAAGCAATGCAGATCATACCATGTTTGTCAAACGCAATGCAAATAAGGTAACCGTGCTTATTGTATATGTGAATGATATAGTTGTAACAGGGAATGATGAAGATGATATGACACATCTAAAGATGCAGTTGGCCAAGGAGTTGGAGATCAAAGATCTCGGCCCGTTGAGGTACTTTCTTGGAATTGAAGTTGCCAGATCTAACAAAAGCATCTTTACTTCTCAAAAGAAGTACATTCTAGATCTTCTTGAAGAAATAAGCATGTTAGGTTATAAACCAACTGATTCACCTATTAAAGTTTACCTGTGAGAATATTAGGTAGTATATATATTCTACATATATTAGGGATTAAGCATATAATTTTGTTTCCTCTTAGTTCTAGGATTTGAATTGCTGTATATACTGATGTATTCTTGTATCAAAAACACAACAGAATATACAAATTCTCTCAAAAAACTTACATGGTATCAGAGCTTGGTTCAAAACCCTAGGTTCGAGAACAGCCTGATCACTCAGAGAACAGCAGGCCAATAGATGGCCGACAGGCCACTTTTATTGGGCCGACCGTATGTCCTTTTGGCCAGCCGGCCATGTTCAACGCCGAACACTAGAGGGCATGCGATTCATAAGCAAACAAATGATGCGAGCAACATCTTTTATTTTATTTTATTTTTTGTGAATCTGATCCTTGAACCCTCGCAACTCAGGATCTAAGCCAGAGAGTAAATAAGCCATCATAAACTCCTCTCAATGTTGCTTCTGTTTGTTCACATCAGTAGTGAAGGGTCGATGCTGCAATAATTGATCCCACAAGGTCTTGAGACTACTATACTAATCAGGAAGAAACCGGCCAGATTGGCACATAGCAAAAATCTGCTTATATAACTCATAAACCCAAGAGATATTACTTTAATTTGAAAAAGATTCAACAAAGGAGTCCCAAATTTCCTCAGAGGTATCACAAAATTCCACGGTAATAACAACATGTGGTTCCAGACTATGCCAAATCCAACCCATAACACAGGAATCCTCGCTACACCAATCATCATAAGCTTTATCATTAAGAGGAGGGAGTTCGCTAAGGAATCGGGACTTCGTCTTACCACATAAGAAAATTTTGACGGCATGGGCCCAAGCCAAATAGTTGGCACCATTCAATTTATTTGCAGTGACAGATTTAGGCATATCATCATCGTTACCCACAGCTATAGCCTTTGCTTCAATCTCGGCCATAATGATCAATCACACAGAATACACAACAAACGAGCACAAATATGGCAAAATACTTGTAAATAGTCACTATCCACAGCAACCAATAGCCACAATAACCAATATAGGCAACAGGACTAGCCAAGGTTTTAAAAAGCGACTGCAACTGTTACGTAATGCTGTTACGTAATAGTTGTGGTGGTTACCGCCACCCGTTACGGCCGCTTTTGCAGTGAGTGAGATTCACAGGTGTCTCGGCCGTAACGGCTGCCATAGTGGTCGTAACGGTTCCGAACTGCTTTTTTCGAAAAAAACACAAAAAAAAACTAGAAATGCGAAAAGAGGGATAGAGAGAAGAGGGAAGATAAAGAGAAAAGATGGAGGAGCAAGAGATAGTGTAGACACAAATTTTAAAACATGAAGTGTTTCAACACATTTCAAAATTTTATGTTACAAATGTCCACTGTTTAGTTTTTGTATAAACAGTGTTGATTATTTGAATAGCAGATTCTTATTTCCGATCTGTATTTCAGATCGTTAATTACACATTTTATACAAATGAAACCTCCGATTAATGAAGAACAAAATAAACAACAAAAGACAATTTAAGAAAAATAAATATTTTATTGAAATTGTTATGGGCTCTGAACCCTCGAATACAAAATAAAATTCTTGGGTTTGGAACCTTTTACCTATTCATCGCCATTAGCGTAGGCTCTTGAGTTCTCTAGGCTTCTCTTCTTCTTTCTTGTAATGACTTCTTTAGCTCTCAATTTCTCTCTCTCTCTCTCTCTCTCTCTCTCTCTCTCTCTCTCTCTCTCTCTCTCTGATCTTTTCACTTCTAATTTTCTTCCGATCGATCCTTCGTCTTGTGTGATGGTCCTCATACTTATGGAGGGCCATCAGGTGATAAGAATGCCTCATCTTCAAATTGAATGATAGCGTCATTTGAATTTTGAATAATAATGCTATTTGGTTAATCGTATATTTGATTAGCCATTTGAATTTTGAATAATAGCGCTATCTGGTTAATCGTATATTTGATTAACCGAATTAATCTTTGGGGTTTCATCCTGTGTGGTGTCCTTGCTGTAGGCTCTACAGGTGTCATCTTTCGTAGGCTCCACGTGTCATTTGCGCATCTTGAATAACGTCATTGAGATACGACGTTGTTTTATTTATGTACTTCAACGGATCATGTTGATCGTTTTTTTTTAGGAAGTGATTACCTACAACCTTCCTATCATAGGCTCTATACGTGTTATGTGCCAACAAATACCCCTCGTGACTTGCACAAGTGAATTTTCTTAATTGTGCGAGTCACGACAATTTGGCACTTTTATTTGGCTGATCTTTAGATCTTGGATGAGATTATTTCTTTGCTTTGATCCCTGGGCCTTTTTTTTTGGGGGGTTGATGGCTCTTTTTTCATGGGCCCTTTTACTTTTGTTACATGGGTCCTTTTTGTGGACTTGATCTTTTTTTTTTTTTTTTTAATATATAGGTTAATTGCCCTTTATAGGCCATGAGCCATTTATTTTTATTGCATGGGTCCTTTTTATGGACTTGAATTTTTTTATTTTTTTATTTTTTTTGAAGGGTCATGAGTAAGGTCCAAGATTTAATTGGGTATTTCCTTTTGTGGGCCTCCAACTTGCCACCATTTTTTTTAGGCCATCATGGATTTTTCTAGACCATCGTGGATCTTTCCTTTTCTAGGCCACTATTTTTTTAATTGGGCCTTTTCTTTTGTGGACCTCCAACTTGCCACCATTTTTTTTTTTTTTTATTTTTTTTAAGGCCATCATGGATTTTTCTAAACCATCATGGACCTTTCCTTTTCTAGGTCACCATTTTTAATTGGGCCTTTTCTTTTGTGGGCTATCACATTATTATTTTTTTACAATTTTTATTACAACATATATATATATTAATAGGATGGATTGGCATTGGTAGGATTTCTAATCCTACACAAACTCTTACTTAGTATTTCAAATCCTACCTAAATTCTTGCTTGTTTGAAGTATTTTAGGATACCTCCTTTCTTAAGCAAGAATTTTGCTTTATATAACACCGATCCATATATTTTTTTTTGCAGCCTTTTTTTTTTCCTTGCAAATTTTGTTTCTCTCAGCAGATTTGTTGTTGTTTTTTTTTTTTTTTTTCTAGAAAATTTCCAGCAACTTTCTAGCCATTATTATTTTTTTTCTCTTTCCAACAAAAGCGGTTCTTCTTGTACTTTAAAGAAGGCACCAAAAGAAATCCTTCAAATTCCTTTTAATCCGGTATACTTCCCTATTTGTTGCTTCTCTTTTTTAACAGCATATATTTGTTTATTAGCTTCTTTTTTTTTTTTTTTTTTTTTTTTTTTTTGAAATTGAAAGTTTTATATTTTTTTTATACAAAGACTGGCGAAGATTGAAACTGCGTACTGCTACCTAATTGGCATTACCATTTGTAGAGCAGGCATAAATTGAGAGAAGAGAACGGGATTGAGACAGCAGATTCTGGTCAATGATGATAAGTTCAGAATATTTTTTTATATCCCAAAAGTTTTGAACTTCCTTCACCATCTTTTTGTAGACTATTTGGATGACTTTTCTTTATCTAAATAGGACAAGCCTCATTGGAGTTACCAAACTTTCAATCAGCCGTTGGAGTCATGTTATGATCAAGATTGTGTCCTTCACTTGATTTTTTTATTTTTTTATTTTATTTTATTTTATTTTTTAGCCATGAGCCCAAAGACTTTTCCTGCTACCCTTTTTGTAGCAGCAGATTTTGCTAGAAAAAAATATTAACAGACTTTTTTTTTTTTTTTTTTTCCATGAGCCCAAAGACTTTTCCTGCTACCCTTTTCATAACAGCAGATTTGCTAGAAAAATATTAACAAACTTTTTTCATGAGCCCAAAGACTTTTCCTGCTACCCTTTTCGTAACAGCAGATTTTGCTAGAAAAATATTAACAAACTTTTTTTTTAATCTAATCTAATCAAAGCCTGCCCCTCGTGATTCGTGCAAGTGAATTTTAATTGTATGAATCATGATGACTAATTTCCTTTTTTTTTTTCTTTTTTTTTTCTTTTTTGCTAACAATTATTTCATGCCTTTTTATTTCTTTTGCAAGCAACACACAAGGTGTCAGAGTTTGTTTGCAGGTATCATTGCCCTTTCCAACCTAATGGCAATGAGTGGCTTGAATCCTTAGCAGTGATTGTGTCCTCTCACCCCAATGGCTTGAATCCTTGGCAGTGATTGTGTCCTTTCACCCCAATGGCTTGAATCCTTGGCAGTGAATGTGTCCTTCACCCCAACGGCTTGAATCCTTGGCAGTGAATGTGTCCTTCACCCCAACGGCTTGAGTTCTTGGCAGTGATTGTGTCATTCACCCCAACGGCTTGAGTCCTTAGCAGTGATTGTGTCTGTCACCCCAACGGTTTGAGTCCTTGGCAGTGATTGTATCCGTCACCCCAACGGTTTGAGTCCTTGGCAGTGATTGTGTCCGTCACCCCAACGGCTTGATTTCTTCGCAATGATTGTGTCGGTCACCCCAACGGCTTGAGTTCTTGGCAGTGATTGTGTCCGTCACCCCAACGGCTTGAGTTCTTGGCAAAGGGCTTTCATCACTTTCTTTATATTAGGACATTTTGCCTCAACTAACCCTTTTTTTTTTTTTTTAGGAAGCATAGAAAAGACACTTGAATATCTTCGACGTGACGAGAGGGATGTATTGGATAAATCTGGTCCGAAAATAATTCGGCATAAACGAACCTATCACTGCTTTATTGTCACCTACCGAGTTGGACCCCTACATCCCTTTACATACGGCTTACTGTTGTGAGATTCTCGAGAAAGGGCACTCCAAATCAATTGGTTCATTCCCTGTCTCAATCCTTCGTCCATTTTCTGAAGACCTTCACTGCTCTGATTTTAATACTCTTATTAAGAGAATGAAGCATGAAAAATTGAAGTGGGATAATTCTTTTAATGTCCGCGGCATTTCTACCCATTTGCAATCCCCTATATGAATTTTTTGGTTGAATGACGTTCTTTCCACATTTGCCCCTATTTTGAAGAAGTGTGGGATTTATGATGCAATCTATGTATCCCAATTTGCTTATGCTAGGAATGTCTCCCTCCTCAAAGGATTCTTAGAGCGGTGGTCACCCGACACCAACACTTTCCACACTATTTATGGGACCTTCATCGCATTAGCGGGCTTCCCACGCGTGGGGAGTTTTATGAAGAGTTCACCCCCTCCAATGACATTTTATATTCGTCCCAGACATCCAAGGCGTGCCGTGGGCTTTTCAACATTTATGCCAGCTCTATCCAAAAAGTTTAACCACTGGACTTTCAAATTCATTGACGAATCCCCAACTTCGATTAGTGGTTTTCAACGAAAAGACGGAATCCCTGATGATGTGTATCTTTCTGGTTTTTTGGCAAGTTGGCTTAGCGGATTTGTCTTCCCTCACTCTTCCGGGGAAATTCGTCCGACGACCTTTCATGTAGCCACCAAAATCGCAGGTGGAACCTTATTTAGCCTGGCCATCCCCGTCCTTGCATACCTCTATCATTCTCTTGGGAAAATGGCATCATCATCTTCACCTGGAAACAAGGTTTTGTTTTGAAAAGCTTGCGATCGCCCACGGTGGCGGTGGCGCGATTCTTGATTCTGAGGTGTAAAAGTCAGAGTGTAACGGTTATGTAATCAAACCGTGAATTTTTTTATTTTTCGCACAATTTGAAAAAAACTTACCGATACGCATATTTTTTTTTCCATGATCATATTTATTGGGTTAAAAATAAATATTGATAAATTTTTATAAATTTTTAAGTATGATCCAATATATTTCATATTTTTAAATCACTATAAACTAAGTTTTTTACATTTTATTTTAATAATTAATGACTTTATATTATATAAAAAATCAATCACTAACTATTATATATAAGATAAACAATGATAAAAGTAAGAGAATAAATAAGAGCTTAAATATATATATATATATACATACATATTTTAATCAAGCCAAATAGATAATGACCATACTTATTATTATTATTATTATTTTCAAACAATATATAGATAGACACACACAAACAAAATGGTTTAGTGATAGCAGCTGAATAGAATAACATAAGTCTTACAGTTTCAACAAATCAATAACATGTTCTTCATCTTCCCTCTCTCTATCTCTTGCTCCTCCATTTTCTCTTTTTATCTTCCCTCTTCTTTCTATCTCTTTTCTCCCATTTTTAGTTTTTTTTCGAAAGAAACAATTTGGAACCGTTACATAACGGTGCATAACAGGCCGTTACGGCTGTTAATGCACCGTTACGACCACTATGGCAGCCGCTATGGCTGACATACCTGTGAATCTCAATCACACTGCAAAAGCGGCCATAACGGGTGGCGGTAACCGCCAAAATCATTACGTAACGGCGTTACGTAACGGTTGCGGCCGCTTTTTAAAACCTTGCCTGGAAAGGAAAATATTCAGGGTCCTTTACATTACCTTTTTGGATGGATTTCACTATATTTTGTCAAGACTTACTCTTATGGGGATCCTCAGTCGATTTGTCCGATTCCTGATATTCATTTCATGCCATATCTTGGGTTTATTGGAAACCAATCGGCTGCCCAGTTTTTTACTGATAAATTTCCATTTGTGGACTCTCCTAACTTATCGTACGAAGTGTCAGTTTAGGGCTCTTACCCATGAAAGTGAACCTTCAGGCGTTCTGGTCGATTCTGAAAGGATATCACCTTTCCATCTTGGCTATCTTCTATCTTTGAGGCAAGGGATTTTAACTTTTAAAATGGGATTTAATTTCATTTCTGAACCGTACTCCCCTAACGGATTCGGTCGTCAATTTGGGTTTACTCAAGCATGCCCTACAGCGCTTAATGTATCTTGTCGGCAGCCCTCTAAGTGGTCTAAGTTTTATTACAACTGGCGCCATATGCTATGCTGCGGTACAAAAGTCTCATTGGAGTTACCAGGCCCCCGATCTACTTCTCACGTAACCATGCCTTATGCCAATTGGTGGTTGGGAACTTCGTTTACCGTGCTTCAATATGTTACTCATTCCTAGCCGAAATCTTCATGCAAGAGAAAACTGGATATGTCAATTAAAGACCGAAAGAAAAAGAATCCTTCGTACTCAAGAGCTAGGTCAACATCTTCACCTATTGTTCTGGAAGCATCATCACCTCAGAGAATGGATAATAATCGACCACTTATTGCTCCTTCTCGATCTAGTTACTCGGTTTCAGATCTCCTTCATCTTTTCGAGGATATGTGTAACTCTCAATTTAAAATGAGATTTAGCTTTGAGCAAGTAGATTATGGTCCTCAATTTTCTAGTCTCGCAAAATTTTTTCCAGAGACTGTGTCTATCAGTGATTGTACAGGAACTTCCCAACCCATCCTAGCAACCAAAACCCCAATGGATCAATTTCGCACATACTTGTACTCTTTTCTTGAAGATAAAGATGAGAATATGATTCAAGAACTCTTTGAGGGAGATGGGTATGAATTAACTGCCTTGGGTCATATTCGCATTAAGAGTGTTGAAATTCCTTCTCCTAGCAAATCTTTTGATTGTTCTCTCAATGAAAGTAGCGAGAGTGAAGATGAGTTTTATGACTACACCCCTCTTTTAGATGACACCCCGACTAAAAGAAGTAATTTGCTCCCAGCAAGTGTAGGTTTTTCTTCTCCTTCTTCGAAGGAGCCATCCAAGCTATTAGAGAAAGGTATAATTCTTCCTTTTCTCTCTCTTCTTTTTTTTTTTATTTTTTTATTTTTATTTTAAATATATTTTGAATACCTTTCCTTTTCTTAGACTCTGCGCCTCGGACGCCTCGGACTTCCCCAGCTGCCTCGCATATGCCATTGGCTACCTTTAAGGGTATTCTTTCATTCCTCGTACCTCATTTTATTTTATCATGTATACATACTCAAGGCACTCTTTCCTCTTTAGATCATGCCACATTGCAAAATCTGTGGTCCGCTTGTGGGAATCACAACTTGTCTTCTCCTCCACCTAAGTCTCTTCAAGCCGTACACCAAGGTATACTTTATTCATATATATATATATATATTGTTTTTTCCTTCTATGCTTTCATTGAGTATCTCCTTCTATTTTCACAGAAAATACTTCTGACACATTGGAAGAGACAGACGAAATTACTTCTGATACCTCGGAAGAGGCTCAAATTCTTGCAAACTTACTTGAAGCAAATGGGGTTAACAAATTATTTGACAAACTTGAAACACCCTCTACTCCATCTAGCGTTCTTTTGGGAACTTCCTCTAATGAAGCAGCCACCCATATTCAGAAAGGGCTTACTATTTCTCTCCAATCAATGACGGATGTTAATGGCATGATCACTGTAGCAAACAACGTTTTCATGATTTTGAAGAGTTTAGGTGTAGACTTCGTCTCTTTCTACGAGAAGGTGAAGATATTCCTTGGGTGCTTTGCTTTGAAAACCCAACTTGCAGATTCTTCAAACTTGTCTACTACAGAATTTGAGGCCCAATACTATGAGAAGAAGCTTCATTTTGACAAAGTTTCTGGCGAACATGAAAAGTTGTCTGCTTCAATTATCAAGTCAGATGAGCACATTGCGGGTCTTAATCAAAAGATTATTCAAACCAAAGAGCTACTCAAACAACTTGAAGAGGAATTGTCATCCACCCAAGCGGAACATGCATCATTCATGTGTGATTTTGCACAAGCTTCCGAGAATGTTTCTAAATCAGAAGAAGACGTGCAAACTGCTCTGAATGTTTTGAGCCAACACAAGAAGAAGAATGGACAATACAGTGTTGTGGAACGTGCCTTTGAAAGGGCTAAGGCTTCTCTTAATGAATGAATGCACTTTTATTTTTTTTTTATTCATCCGAACATAATGTATTTATGAAATTTCGCTCAATGATGGATTTGTTTGTTATATGAAATTTCTCAATACAATACATTGATTTGTCTTATTTTAACTGTTCACAGTTTATACTTTTGACTTTTGTTTGGCCGTACACAGTTTATACTCTTGCGGGCCAGGAGTATCCAATGTTTTACCACCTTAGATTTCGGTGGGATATTTTAGCAGTTTAACCACATACAATATCGCTGGTGGGTATTCGACTTTTGTTTGGCCGTACACAGTTTATACTCTTGCAGGCCAGGAGTATCCAATGTTTTACCACCTTAGATTTTGGTGGGATATTTTAGCAGTTTAACCACATACAATACCATTGGTGGGTTTTTTTTTTTTTTTTTTTGCCCTACTTTTGTCTAGGCCGCCCTTTCGGGTTTTCAACCTAGTAGGCTTTCTTAAGGATAATATCTCTTCAAGAACCTTGCATTAGTTGGGGGAATGATTCTGTCACCATCCATCGTTATCAACAAATAGGCCCCATTAGAATAAACCTTCTCAATCACATAAGGTCCTTCCCATTTGGGCTCAAGCTTTCCTTTAGTTCTTCGTGAGACTACTATAGGTGTTCTAACCATTAGTACCAAGTCTCCCTTTTTAAAGGAACGAAGCCTCACTCTTTTATTGAATGCATTTGCCATCCTTTGTTGGTAGATCTCCAAGTTCTGTTGAGCATACAACCTTCTTTCATCCAGGGTCTCTAGCTCAGCCAACCTCACTCTTGCACTTTCATCTTCTGTTAAGGACTCTTGTATTGCCACTCGCAATGATGGTATTTGAACCTCAAGTGGTAACACTGCTTCTCCTCCAAAAACCAACGAATATGGGGTTGCTTGAATAGGAGTTCTGTACGAAGTCCGATAAGCCCACAAAGCTTCTTGTAACTTTTCGTGCCAAGCTTTTTTGTTCTTATCCACCATCTTCTTAAGAATTTTGCATAATGTCTTGTGGAAAGCTTCTGCCAAACCATTTGCAGGTGCATGATATCTTGATGAATGGTTGTTTTTGATTTTGTACTTGGCAAATAACTTGTTCAAAGCATCACTCCTGAACGGCTGTCCATTATCCATGATGACACTTTCTGGAATTCCGAACCTGTAAATGAACTCGGAGACAACTGTGCTTTTTATATCTTTTAAAGCCACGGCCTCTGCCCATTTTGAGAAATAGTCAGTAGCAGCTAGGATGTATCGATATCCTGCTGAAGATGGAGGTACAAAAGAACCAATAATATCCATACCCTAAGTAGCATGGACACGGATACGCGACACGATACGGACACGCCGACACGCAAATTTTCAAAAAATAGGGGACACGACACGCTGGGGACACGTTCAATATATATAATTAATTTTATTTATTATATGTCACAAAATTATTAAAAAAATTTTAAAAAATAAGGGGAAAAAAATATAATTAATAAACACACATTATTAACAAAAATTTGTTCCTATAATAAAATTAATAAACACACATTATTATTAAAATTAACAAAACTAATAAAATATATATATTCTGAAATAAATATATTAACAAAACTAATTAATAAATATATTAACAAAACTAATTAATAAATATATATATTCTGAAGTAAGGGGAAAAAAATATAAAATGAAAATGTAAAAAAAAAAAAAGACGCGAAACAACAAAATAAAAAACAAAAAAATACTCAGACAGAGACAGAGAGGAGACGTCGAGAGAGAGAGAGAGAGAGAGGAGAAACATTGACTCAGGAACGAAGACCAGAAGAAGAAGGAAGAAGACCGAAGCCGAGGGTGTACCTTACGAGCGACGATCGACGGCCGAGGAGTGACGAGGAGTGACGACGACCGATGAGCAGCGACAAGCGATGACGAGCGACGGACGATCGACCAGGTTCTCTTTCTCTGTTATCTTTGCCTCCTTTCTTTCTCTTTTTGTTTTTTGCTATTCAAGTTGATCGATTTAGGGCAAATAGGGCTTTTGATCGATTTAGGGCAAAATGAAGGTTATTGATTTTTTTTTTTACAAATTGACCCCAAAAATATTTTGTAAATTCTAAAATTGACCCTAAAAATGTTTTGTAAATTCTGAAATTGACCCCGTGTGTGTCCGAAAGTGTCCATAACGTGTCCCGTGCGTGTCCGGCTTCAAAAAAAAAAAATTGGACACTCTGTAGTGCGTGTCAGACACGTGTCAACCGCGTGTCCGACGCGTGTCCATGTCTGACACATGTCTGACACTGGTACGGAGCCCTCGGAGAGGTGTCCGTGCTTCTTAGTCCATACCCCATGCTACAAATGGCCAAGAACAAGGTGTTAAATGTAAAGGCTCTGGGGGTTGGTGGAGAAAGTTCCCATGGAATTGGCAGACTTGGCACCTTCGAGCATAATCTATGCAATCTGCAATCATAGTTGGCCAATAGTATCCCAACCGTTTTAGCTGCATATGTAAATTAGGACCACTTTGGTGTGCCCCACATACACCTGCATGTATTTCTGCCATTACCTCTTGAATACGCTCATTGGCTATGCATCGCATGTACATTCCATCCAAAGACCTTTTGTATAACCCATCCTTCCACGAGACGAATTTGGTAGCCCTACGTCTCACTTCAATTCTTTTTACTTTATCTTCAGGTAGCCTACCATGTTGGAGGTAAGCTATGAATGGTTCCCGCCAATCCTCCTCGTTTTCTCCTTTCGTGGTGACGACCAAAATTGGAACCAAGTCAGAAACTTCTTTTAAAGGTTGTAACACCCTTCTTTCACCTACCGTGATAGTAATTGTTTTGCTATCCGGTAGGGTGAGTGATGAAGCCAAACTTGTAAGTAAATCAGCTCGAGCATTTGTTCTTCTCTTCACATGGAAAATATGTCTTTTCCTGAATTGCGAAAACAATTGATCAGCCCTTTCATGATACGGGATGAGACTTGTTTTCTTAACAATGTATTCTCCACGGAGTTGCTTTACCACCAGTTTTGAATCTCCATAAATTGAGAGTTCTTCAATAGGAATTTGTAATGCCAATTCTAATCCAGCAATTACAACTTCATATTCTGCCTCATTATTGGAGCATCCTTCACTTATGGCGAAAGAATGGGTGATTATAGCATTGTCTGGAGTCACAAACACAATTCCAATTCCAGCTTTATTGTTTTTAGGATTTTCTTGCTTCTTGCCATCTGGACTCCTTGAAGCTCCATCAAAATACATCTCCCATCCTTTCTGAATTTCTATTTGCATAACCTCTTCATCCGTAAATCGCCATTACTAGAGGTGAGTCATCGTATAGGATGTCTTGCCAAAAATCTGCTAGAGCTTGCCCTTTACTCTTTGGGGAACATATTCAATTGCGAATTGTTAGAGAATTACAAATTTCACTTTGCAATTTTCCCTGAAAGTATGGGCCGTGAAAATATATATTTCAAGGGGTCTGCTCTTGATATCAACTTGACTTCGTGTTCCAAGACATAGTGCTTTAGTTTTTGCAAGGCGAACACCAAGGCAAGACATGTCTTTTCGATAGGAGATTAATTGGCTTCTGCCCCAACCAAAGTACGACTCAAGTAATACAAGGCATTTTCTTTCCCATGCTCATTATGTTGTGCCAACAAAGGTTCTAACGAACCATCCAAGGTCATATGTACAACAAAAGTGGTTTCCCTTTTATTGGGCTCATGAGTACTGGAGGCTTCAAAAGATACTCCTTAATACTATTAAAAGCATTTTGGCACTGCTGATCCCATTCAAATGGAACACCCTTTTTCATCAGTCTTGAGAATGGCAAACATCGACCAGCCAAGTTAGAAATAAATCTTCTAATATAGGCCAATCTCCCTTGTAGCCCCTTCAATTCCCTCAAATTTCGTGGAGGAGGCATTTTAGCAATGGCTTTAATCTTGGTAGGGTCAATTTCAATCCCTTTGTTTTGAACCACAAACCCTAGAAATTTTCCTGATGAAACTCCAAATGCACATTTTAGTGGGTTCATCTTGAGTTTGTACCTCCTCAAACGTT
The DNA here is from genome assembly GCA_025200525.1 of Camellia lanceoleosa. Classification (NCBI taxonomy): domain Eukaryota; kingdom Viridiplantae; phylum Streptophyta; class Magnoliopsida; order Ericales; family Theaceae; genus Camellia; species Camellia lanceoleosa. The sequence goes on along the minus strand of CM045768.1, from coordinate 34,548,291 downwards.
CGAAGATTTTTCTCAAATCTTCCACATGGTTTTCCTTTTCCTTCGTCTTGACGACAAGATCATCAACATAGCATTCGATGGTGTCATGGAGCATATCACCAAAAATAACAATCATCGCCCTTTGATACGTGGCCCCAACATTTTTCAGACCAAAAGGCATTACCTTATAGCAAAAGACTCCTCTCGGAGTCCTGAATGCAGTCATTTCTTCATCTTCAGGTGCCATTCGGATTTGATTGTATCCTAAATATCCATCCATAAAAGACAAGGTTTCATACCCAGTAGTTGCATCTACAAGAAGTTCAGTGATGGGCAAAGGAAAGTCATCTTTAGGACAAGCCTCATTGAGATCATGGAAATCAATGCAAACCCTGATTTGACCATTCTTTTTCTTGACTGGCACTATGTTTGCTAGCCAGGTTGGATATTTTCCCTGATGAATCCTGCATTGATAAGCTTGTCGACTTCAATTTGGGTAAGCTCGGGTCGAGTCGCCTCGAGGTCATTTAATCGTCGTTTCTCAGGGTGAATTGCAAGCTTATGGACTGCAATCTCTGGATTAAGACCAGGCATCTCACTGTAGTTCCATGCAAATATGTCACGATACTCCCTTAAAAAGGAAATATATTGCCCAGCTTTTTCTTCCTTTAAATTTGCACTAATGAAGGTTGGTTTGTTTTCTCCTTCATCACCCAGATTTACCTCACGAAGGTCATCCACAGTGGCTTGACCTCCTGCTTCAAATTCTGTTGGTGCAGGTTGAGCTTCATCTTGGTCAACATCTTCCAACACATCTTGAGTGATAGTCATGTTTACTAGAAATTTTTCCTCATCCCCCTGATAGCCTAACCCTTCTGTCCTGGCGGTGATAATACCGCCTTGCTGGATAGCCTGCCTCTGCGAAGGTGTTAATGCAAAGTCAAATGGTGTTATTGTTCTTGGTATTTTTTCAGGATCTAAACCAACTTTCACCAACATTTGTGTAATTTCTGCACTGAAAGTAGGCTTCTCAAAACTCGAGATGTTTTCTTCTAGCACTTGTTCAACTTTCACTTTCTGTTCAACATCTCCAAGTGAGTGGAATATGATGGGTTTCGACCCTTTTCCTTTAGAAGGGACCACAATTTTATTATATTTCTCCACATAGGTGCATTCTGTCCTCCTTAATGGCAACATGAACTCACCCTTGAGATCCAAAATTGGATTTATTGGGGCTAGAGCCTTTGTCCCCAGTTTCCTTTCGGACTTTGACACATATCGAAAAGTTCTTTTTGTTGAAACTGGAGTAGACTCTAGAGCTTCTTTGACATTCGGAGTATCTTCAGACTTCTTCACATCTTTTCCCTTTCTTTGTGAAGTTTTTGTATAGAAGCGAGCATCAGCATAGTAGGCCTCTACTTCTCCAAATGGATCATTGTCAGCCACAATTGTCCCCTCTTTTTTGGGTGAAGGCAACGGGTACTTAATACATTGGTGATAAGTTGACGGCACTGCATGATGATTATGCATCCATGGTCTCCCAAGCAAAGCATTGTAAGAGGTGTCTACATCAATAACCAAGAACTTAGTGCTTTCTTCAATATCCCCAAACTTGGTTTGCAATTCAATTTTCCCCATTGGGCGTTGCTCATTCTGATTAAATCCTTGAATGACCAAACGACTTGGGCAAAGTTGTGAAATTCGAACTCCTAACAAGTTTAAGGCCCTCCGAGGCAGGAGGTTTACCGCAGATCCTCCATCAACCAGAATTCGAGAAATTTTCACATCATGGATAAGCCCAATGATAAACAAAGGCCGATTATGGTCTGTCATTTCAGCACACACGTCTTTGTCACCAAAGGTTACCATGGCCATGCATGTAGTTGCCTTCTCTTGATTTCTACCCTCGATTTCTTTGTGGAAATCCTCTGGCTTGGACAGGGCATATATTAAAGACTTTCGAAGCTCTGGAGATATTTTCAATGCATCATATACACTCAACAATGCTGGAATTTTCTTTAGATGAGCTAGTACATCATATTTCACTTGCTCTTCCTCCAGCAAAACCTGTGGAACTTCTGACGTTTGAGGGTCTTGAGGATTTCGTAATTTCCTCCAACAGGTCAAATAAGTCTGGTATACTTGAAAGAATCGCCTTTTTGTTGACCTCAACTTCTTTTATTCCCTCACTTATTTGGACCATGTTAACTGGTCCAGCTGCAGGATGATCATCATCATCAGTCACTTCTCCATCTTCTTGGAGTTGCATTCTTCTCCCATTTCTTAGGTACCGGGAGTCACGTTTATAAAAGCATTGAGATTCTTCAAAACCATTCTTCATGGCCTCCTAACTAGGCACCACGACTCCATCGAGGGAGCAATACCAGTCAAAAGCAATCCCCTCTAAGGAAAGGGGGAATTGTTTTAGGCAAAGTGCTTCATTTTGAGTTGTTTCCCCACACTGTTTCAAAAAACACCTAATATGTTTTTGAGGATCTCCATACCCCTCATATAGGACAAAATTTGGGAGTTCGTATCCTTCAGGAAATGGTGTTTGCTCTACCCATAAAGGGAACAAATCCCTTGGGCGATAAGTACCCATCTCTCGAAGGTCAAGGGCAGTTTCAATCTTCTCATCAATTGTGCCTTCTATGAAATCATATGTTTGAGAAGATGTACCTTCGTCATCCAAATGTTCTGACATCTCAATTTCTATTGGCCATGGTTTATAAAATGTCCTATAGAATCGATCAGCCATGGTGTCCCAATCTGGGATTGAATTAGGTGGCAGGCTGAAATACCAATCTGCTGCCCATCCTTCCAAAGAAAGAACAAACTGCCGTAGAAGTAACGCCTGACTTTTTACTGTGTTTCCACATTGTGCAAGGAAACGAACCAAATGGCGCCTTGGACAACCTGTCCCATTATATAAAGGAAAACGAGGTACTGCATATCCTCGTGGGAACTGAACCCATTCAACCCAATTAGGGAAAAGGTGTCCAGAAATTTGATTTCTTTCAATAATCAAATTTTGATGGGCTTCAAAACCCTCATCTTTCAAAGAGACTGTTACTTTTGCCTGATGTTTTGCTTCCCTTCTAGCTTCAATTTTTGCTTTCTCATCATCACCTGGATTGCGAATGATATGTATTTCTCGCTCTTCAAAATTTACATCCACAGTGATGACATTACAGGGAAAGTCAAAGTGGTCACTTGATACACTTTCTCCATCGTATGTCCTAGCTGGGGATGCGTATGGTGAACCATCAGGAGAAAAGTCAAGTTCCCAGTCTTCGTTAGAATCCTCAACTTGAGATGAATGGAGGTACAATGAAGTCTTGTCTAACCTTTGAGAGAGGTTTTGTGGATGTTATGAGATGATTTCGAAGCATACCGAGTCTTATGGGCCTTGTTGAGCAATTTATATTGTTGAAGGCTAAAATGTAGTTTTCTACGAATTTAAATTAAATTCATCAAATCACAATTAAATATAAATTGAGAGAATGAATATAATATCCAAAATTCATAGAACAACTATGTAATTTTAAGCATTCATCACACCTCCCAACCAGCTTTATTGCTAGGACCTAGCAATTAGGGCGACTAAAATAAAATCAAAAAGTAAAATAAAAGCAACAACTCTAAACCACTTCCGCAAGAAATCACAATTGAATTTAGCACATGCAACAAGCCCTTAATCCAATAGGTAACCCCACATGGACGAGTTAAAGCCTCGTGTTTCCAAAGATGTCACCCACAAACTTCCAAAAATTTCTTTACTAGAAGGATTTCTTTCATTCTCATGCCAAAGTTAAAGAACAAGTCATGAATTTCACAACCTTAACAAGATAATTAATCAAAGTTCAAGACGCTAGCAGCAAGTAAAGATATCTCATGACATTCAAAATTTGGAGTGTGTGAAAAACGTTCAGCCAACATAGACACGACCTTAGCCTTAAAGTGCAATATAACTCAAATCTTTCTGAAACATGCTTCGACTCAAATCTCACCAGTTATTACACTCAATAAATAAATCACTCAGAATACGGTGCAAAAATTACTCTCAATATATGCGAGTAGAACAATGTAAATCAAAGGCAAAATATCTCGCATGCTAATTTTTTTGAAAAACACTAATATGAAAGAATAAATAAATAGTCTCATGAATGGAATATCAAATACTGAGAATCAAAATTTCTAGAGATGTTACCCACAAACGTCAAAAAATTTCTTTACTCGAAGGATTTCTTTCGTTCTCATGCTAAGGTTAAAGAACAAGTCATGAATTTCACAACCTTAACAAGATAATCAATCAAAGTTCAAAACACTAGCAGCAAGTAAAGACATTCAGAATTTGGAGTGTGTTAAAAAGTTTAGCCAACACAGACACAACCTTAGCCTTAAAGTGAAATATAACCCAAATCTCTTTCTGAAACATGCTTAGACTCAAATCTCACCAGTTATTGCACTCAACAAATAAATCACTCAGAATATGGTGTCAAAATCAGTCTCAATATATGCGAGTAGAATAATGTAAATCAAAGGCAAAATATCTCGCATACTAATTTTTTTTTAAAACGCTAACATGAAAGAATATCAAATACTAAGGATTAAAATTACCACACTATCACTCCTATCCATCATGTCCACTTGTAAGCTATACCACTCCCAAGATCAAGTAGGACTTTTATTTGGCTGTAATGTTTGGGTCGAGGAATTATGAAAAAATAACAAAAAGGTAAAGGTGAATAAAAACATGAATGTTTGAGAGATAATTGGGATAAAAATAAACACAATTAGAGCATTATTCCAAATGCCTTGCTCTTTCTATTAATTTCCTTTTTTCTTTTTAAACTTCCCCCTCCCCCCCCCCCCCTCCCCTCTCGTTGAACACAATTTATTTCTTTTTCTTTTTTTTTTCAGCTTTTCTAATTTTTTTTCTTTTGTTTTTTTTAAACAAATTTGCCATTGTCAAACTCAAATAATCCCAACATATCTACAAAATTAAAAATAAAGTATGGGTTGTAGGGTTAAACAAAGAAAGGCTAACATAAAGGCTCAAATTGGTTTCTAATGGTTAATGAAGTAACAATAAAAGAAAGAAAAATAAATAAAAGGCTCAAAGAAACAAAGATGGCCTAAAATCATCCCTCAAGAATTAGTATGGTCCTTCAACTTTCATGATCTCAAGGGAATAAAAGTGTGATAACAAATTGATTTATTCTCAGCATTCAACCAAAATGAAGAAATAATGAGACTAAACAACAAATTAATGTGCTTCCAAAGAAATTAAGAGTAGATGTATCATAACCCTCCAATAAATGATTGGCACAAAACTCACAAGGTTAAAAGTCTCCGCTATCATTCTTCAAGATTTTCAAGTCATGTCCACTTATCAACTAAAAATCATATTCATAAGTGCAATGCAATGATTTCCAAATATGAACACATGGAATACTATAACAAAGTAGCTACCATATAGAACCTCAACACGGTTTCTCGAGTTAAAGCAATAAAATACTACAAGTATGCCAAATCACTCAATGCATAGAACAAAAGATTATGCGCACTTTCTTTTTTTTTAAACAAAACAACTAACTCATTGTAGCAAGCAAACATATAAATTCTTCTCAAAATAAGTATTTTCTCCCACCAACCTGAACGATGCATTGTCCTCGAGGGGAGTAGAAGTGTGATAACAAATTGATTTATTCTCAGCATTCAACCAAAAATGAAAAAATAATGAGACTAAACAACAAATTAATGCGCTTCCAAAGAAAAATTAAGAGTAGATGTATAATAACCCTCCAATAAATGATTGGCACAAAACTCCCAAGGTTGAAAGTCTCCACTATCATTCTTCAAGATTTTCAAGTCATATCCACTTATCAACTGAAAATCATATTCACGTGGCTGAAGTGCAGTGCAATGATTTTCAAATATGAACACATGGAATACTTTAAGAAAGTAGCTAGCATATCAAACTTCAACACAATTCTCGAGTTAAAGCAATAAAATATCACAAGTTTGCCCAATCACTCAATGTATAGAACAAAAGATTACCATGGGCACTACTTTTTTTTTAAAAACAAAATAACTAACTCATAGCAGCAAGCAAACTAACTACTCCTAAGAGTAACATTATTTTGAATAACATGCACAAACCAAGTCATCAGAATAATTTTGATCAATTATTTTGAACAACTTTTTGAATGAAGTAAAGGAAGTCAGAATCGGCGATCTCTAATTATCTAAAAACTACAAAAAGGGTGTTTTTGGTTTCTATAACGTGTCACAACAAATGAAACACAAAATTCCAACAAAATCTCCACAAAAGAAAAGATAAAATTGCATAAGATAATACAGATATTAGCAGTTCGCTCTTTGCATGTTTTTTCCACATGAAACTATTAACAAAGTTTTTTTTTTCTCACTTTTTTTTCCATTTCTTAGTTCCTTCTTATTGGAAAGGAATTTCCAAACCTTACACATATGTTGAAACATTGTAGCAATCGAAGTCATATAAATAAATTATATATTACATATATATATATATATGTAACACCATGAATATCAGTATAACCAATTGCCCTATTTTTGTTTCATCATAGAGTAACTGAAAAAGCGTCATTTCAATACATTATGTAAACAAAAACATAGACGAACTACTCAATTCTCAATTCAACAGCACACCCAATTTTCAAACAACACAATTCAAATAATTTTGGTTGAAACTCATATTAAATTGTATGAATCGAATCGTGCGACATACAATTCTAACACCATACTAGTTGGAACATGTAGAAGTCGTGTCAACAGAATAATTTTGATCAGTTACTCATGAAATACAATATCCATTTCCAAGGAATAGTAGCAATGTAAGTGAATTTATTCTTGTGTGATAACTGAGATTAGAAATTACCTGGTTGTTGACTCTGCCAACTGGTGCCGGAGGCAAGACGAGATCTGCTTCCAGATCAGGTCGAAGATATGCAGGCATGCCCATCACCTTCTATCTCCCTGCCCATGTCAGCTTCCAAAGAATCACGCTCTGCATCACAACATCGAAAAGGATACATGAAAAAAATAAAAACTAAAAAAACTATCGCCCAATTTAGTCTCCATTTCCAAGCAATGGCAGCAATGTAAGTGAAGGAATTCTTGAGTGATGACTGAGATTACCTATTTTGTTGACTCACTGCTCAGTTGAGGAATTCTTTAGTTTTTTCATCTTGTGTTACAACTCACTGCTCAATTGCCATTTAACAAAAAAAAGTCTACATTTATCGCCTAACAAACACATGGATTTATTATATATAACCCAACAGACATCAATTATGTAGCAACTACCACCAATAAACTACTAACTTAACACTTTTCCTTTTTTCTTTTCTTTTTTTTTTTTTTGGTTGAGTAAGAAAGCCAATTTGTAGACATAAATAGTAACTCAGAAATAATATACTACTCATGCCAATTAGTTTCTCAATTTTCTCGACACCAGACTCGAAGGATTTGCAAAGCACACAAATTTCCATCCTAAAATGCCAACTGCTGAGGTTTAATTGTTCTGCAGGCTAGGCGAAAGCTCTCTTTTAGAGGGGGTATTGCCTTTGGCATGTCTTGAGCGTCATTGTAAATCCTCTTTTACGGTAATAAAACACTTACCCCCAAAAAAGCATAACATGACGAACAATGCCTACGTGCCAGAGAAGCCAAGAAAAGGAAAAACAACAAATATCAACTATATTCAAAATAATAAAATTCAGTTTTCCAACTAGTACCAAGCATGTAGATTTTGAATTTCTGAACTCTTTTAATTGAGGCATTTCAAAATGGCCTATTTGACTAGATCAATAAATCAATGGAAGGAAAATAACATGGTCCAGCTCTTAATAGAGTAAGTAGAACTTCAATTGGTGAACAATAATGCTAGACCCCAAATGTTTTAGCAAACACTTACATGGGTGTGGGTCCCACACGCATGTGAGGGGTAGATTTTTTTGATAAATTTTTTTGTATCCCTAGGCATTTTCCTTATTGGCGAAATGAGGAAAGAGACGAACACCACAAAAGAAGGACACAAAAAAGGAGCAAAACGTAACTACTAGGGAAACCAGAAAAACAAATTCACTTGGTAAGTCAACAAGAGATGGAAATAGCTGAACAAATGACCCAAGAGACATCAATGCTGGAAACACACTTAGAAACGATTTTTCTAATCTGCATCAAAAAAAATTTATAAAAAAAAAAATAGTGTGAAAGTCAGTAATGCCCTTCACTACAAATTGAGTCCACAGTATCTCCGAAAGCATTCTTTTAGATCCTCCTTTTTGAAATTAAACATATGTGTTTAGTTGTCAAAATTTCCATTAAGCTCAATTAGTTTCGGTATGAAATTACTATACCATATTTTGTTCCAACAAGGTCAGGAAGGCGCATAATAACTTTAAACTCACAAAATAAGATGTGGCATCACATAAGCAACGAAATTTATTTCTAAAGTAGCATTGACAGGACAAAAATAAAATAAAACTACAATTATAAATACCAATATATGAAGGGTCTTGTTAACAAGTGCCCCGAGGACACGAAAAGTAGACCCAAAATTTTTTTTTGAGGACACAAGACACTTCTTATTAAATTCAATGCAATTTTTATTGAAATTAATGCACTTCTTTTAACTGTTTGACCTATTTTCAAGACACTTCTTTATTTCAATCCCAATATTCAGCACTTTTAGCATTTGTCATACACAAATATCTAGTTATAAGGACACAACAATAGCACGAATTATAACTAAGATCATTCCAATAAAATAAATGAAATATATCTTTTAAGAACAAAACCAAAAAGATGGCATGAAGAACTTACTTTTCTACATTTCATGAGCTTTAGCATTAATGGGAAAAACTACAAATGCAAGACTGATGTTAGAAGAGGATAAGTTACCAAAATATTTGATATCCATGTTTCATATTTCTTATTTTCTACTTCTAAATCTGAAAATTCAGTCAAATAAAGAAACTAAATCCTAAGCAAAGAATCATGCCAATCTCAAATCATACCTGAGGGAGTAATGTAGGGTTAGTTAGAAGTTTTCTGTTGTTAAGATTCCGAAAGTCCAGTGTAGCTTCTGCAACAACAGGGTCTAAAAATACACTGCAATCGAACATTAGAAGGGTGATTTTCAAATATGATTTATCATATGATATGCCATCATAAATAGAGAATAATTGTTCATGATTTTCTTTTTTTCCCCATAAATAAATTATTGTGAAAAGACTACAAACTAAACCATCTTTACCAACTCAAACATGAATGAATGAAGGTCCTCATACTAGGATCAACATCATGTAGAAGCACCTCTCCAAAATTAAGAGAAAATAGATGAATTTCCTGAGTAAAACTATAGAATAAAAGAACAATGGTTACGTCAGCACATATGTAAGCATAATGATGAGGGGAAGAACTAGGAGAGAAGCAAATATCAAGCACCAAAAATACTTCAACATTCCAAATAAATAGTAACTACAAGTTAATAACACCTGCAATCAATTCATGGTCATTTTTTTTTCAAGTTTTGTTTGGTTCTCTTTTGCATGAGAACCCTCATGGCACAAGCTTTGACAGCTTCTTGAGCTGGATAAGGTCTTTTTCTTTTTCTTTGCTTTTCTTTTTTTACTTTTTTTTTTTTTTCCCCTAGCAAAACAACTAACTCATTGCAGCAAGCAAACATATAAATTCTTCTCAAAGAAAGTATTTTCTCACCCCAACCTAAACGATGCATTGTCCTCAATGTAAAAAACAAAATCACAAAGGTAAGGAGATTACCTTAAATGATGAACCATGTCTATATATATATATATTTTTTTTTTTTTTTTTGAGCAACAAAAATTTTATTAAAAAAGAAAAGATGAACCACGTCTATATGGGCAATGCCTGCAAGGGATTATTGCCAAAAACACGGGGAAAAAAAATTACAAACGAAAAACTAACTACTCCTAAAAGTAACATTACTTTTATTATTATGTTTATGGGTCTTGATAAATAGGGTCTTTTAATTCGATGGACTCCTCTCCTCTTTAGGTGGGAAATTCTCCGAAACTAGTTTAAGACGTTGGCCAGTCACTTTAAAAACATTACCATTCTTGGGATTTTCAATCTCAACGGCCCCATAAGAAAAAACAGTTTTAACAATGAAAGGGCCAGTCCATCTAGATCTCAATTTAGCGGGAAACAAATGTAGTCTAGTTTTAAACAAAAGAACCTTTTGTGAAGGCTCAACAATTCATTTCAGTACAAACAATATTAACATCAAGAACATATCATATACAATGACACGGGGAGGACTAGTCAATCAACTGGAGGCCCTTTTCTCTTTCAAAACAACACGCCTTTTCTGCTCCCTTATCTACAAAAATATGCAATCCTGCCTTTAGGCAATAGCAATATTATATTTTATTCGATGAAAAGCTACAAACACAAGACCCTTGTGAGTAAAAAGGTATATATATTATGTAGAGGGGTAGAAAATTAAGATAAAAATTACCATCTTGTTGCGCTGAATTCAAGCAGCCCGAGCACCCTTGACAACATCGTGGCCAGATCTAGTGTTCGTGCTATTATCTAAGTCACCCAATATATATTTCATGGAAGGAACAAATAAGGAACAGAAGACGGGTAGTAATTAAAAGGAAAAACAAATAAATATTTTAAGAGCAAAATCAGAATATTTTGAAGGTACAATCAAATCTTGTCTAAACTTTGAGAGAGGTTTTGTGGATGTTATGAGATGATTTCGAAGCAAACCGAGTCTTATGGGCCTTGTTGAGCAATTTATATTGTTGAAGGCTAAAATGTAGATTTTCTACAAATTTAAATTAAATTCAATAAATATAAATTGAGAGAATGACTATAATATCCAAAATTCATAGAATAACTATGTCATTTTAAGCATTCATCACACCTCCCAACCAGCTTTATTGCTAGAACCTAGCAATTAAGGCGACTAAAATAAAATCAGAAAGTAAAATAAAAGCAACAACTCTAAACCACTTCCGCAAGAAATCACAATTGAATTTAGCACATGCAACAAGCCCTTAATCCAATACGTAACCCCACGTGGACGAGTTAAAGCCTCGTGTTTCCAAAGATGTCACCCACAAACTTTCAAAAATTTCTTTACTAAAAGGATTTCTTTCATTCTCATGCCAAAGTTAAAGAACAAGTCATGAATTTCACAACCTTAACAAGATAATTAATCAAAGTTCAACACACTAGCAGCAAGTAAAGATATCTCATGACATTCAAAATTTGGAGTGTGTGAAAAACGTTCAGCCAACATAGACACAACCTTAGCCTTAAAGTGAAATATAACTCAAATCTCTTTCTGAAACATGCTTCGACTCAAATCTCACCAGTTATTGCACTCAATAAATAAATCACTCAGAATAGGGTGCAAAAATTACTCTCAATATATGCGAGTAGAACAATGTCAATCAAAGGCAAAATATCCCGCATGCTAATTTTTTTGAAAAACGCTAATATGAAAGAATAAATAAATAGTCTCATGAATGGAATATCAAATACTGAGAATCAAAATTTCTAGAGATGTCACCCACAAACATCAAAAATTTCTTTCGTTCTCATGGTAACAAGTCATGAATTTCACAACCTTAACAAGATAATCAATCAAAGTTCAAGACACTAGCAGCAAGTAAAGATATCTCATGGCATTCAGAATTTGGAGTGTGTGAAAAAGTTTAGCCAACACAGACACAACCTTAGCCTTAAAGTGAAATATAACCCAAATCTCTTTCTGAAACATGCTAAGACTCAAATCTCACCAGTTATTGCACTCAACAAATAAATCACTCAGAATATGGTGTAAAAATCACTCTCAATATATGCGAGTAGAATAATGTAAATCAAAGGCAAAATATCTCGCATACTAATTTTTTCGAAAAACGCTAATATGAAAGAATAAGTAAATAGTCTCATGAATGGAATATCAAATACTGAGAATTAAAATTACCATACTATCACCCCTATCCATCATGTCCACTTGTAAACTATACCACTCTCAAGATCAAATAGGACTTTTATTTGGTTGTAATGTTTGGGTCGAGGAATTACAAAAAAATAATAAAAAGGCAAAGATGAATAAAAAAAAGGATGTCTGAGAGATAATTGGGATAAAAATAAACACAATTAGAGCATTATTCCAAATGCCTTGCTCTTTCTATTACTTTTCTTTTTATCTTTTTCAACTTCCTCCTCTTGCTTCTTTTCTTCTTTTTTTTTCTTTTTTTTTTTTTCCCCTTCGTTGAACACAATTTATTTCTTCTTCTTTTTTTCAGCTTTTCTCATTTTTTTTCTTTTTTTTTTTTTCAAACAAATTTGCCATTGTCAAACTCAAATAATCCCAACATATCTACAAAATTAAAAATAAAGTATGGTTGTGGGTTAAACAAAGAAAGGCTAACATAAAGGCTCAAATTGGTTTCTAATGGTTAATGAAGTAACAATAAAAGAAAGAAAAATAAATAAAAGGCTCAAAGAAACAAGGATGGCCTAAAATCATCCCTCAAGAATTAGTATGGTCCTTCAACTTTCATGATCTCAAGGGAATAAAAGTGTGATAACAAATTGATTTATTCTCAGCATTCAACCAAAATGAAGAAATAATGAGACTAAACAACAAATTAATGTGCTTTCAAAGAATATTTAGAGTAAATGTATAATAACCCTCCAATAAATGATTGGCACAAAACTCACAAGGTTAAAAGTCTCCACTATCATTCTTCAAAATTTTCAAGTCATATCCACTTTTATCAACTAAAAATCATATTCATGTGGCTAAAGTGTAGTGCAATGATTTCCAAATACGAACACATGGAATACTTTAACAAAGTAGCTAGCATATCAAACTTCAATAAAATTTCTCAAGTTAAAGCAATAAAATACTACAAGGATGCCAAATCACTCAATGCATAGAACGATGCATTGTCCCCCCAACCTGAACGATGCATTGTCCTCAAGGGTAATTGATTTATTCTCAGCATTCAATCAAAAATGAAAAAATAATGAGACTAAACAACAAATTAATGAGCTTCCAAAGAAAATTAAGAGTAGATGTATGATAACCCTCCAATAAATGATTGGCACAAAACTCACAGGGTTAAAAGTCTCCACTATCGTTCTTCAAGATTTTCAAGTCATACCCACCTATCCACTAAAAATCATATTCATGTGGCTGAAGTGCAGTGCAATGATTTCCAAATATGAACACATGGAATACTTTAAGAAAGTAGCTAGTATATCAAACTTCAACACAATTCTCGAGTTAAAGCAATAAAATATCACAAGTATGACCAATCACTCAATGTATAGAACAAAAGATTACCATGAGCACTAAATTTTTTTTAAAACAAAATAACTAACTACATTCTTCTCAAAATAAGTATTTTCTCAGCCCAACCTAAACGATGCATTGTCTTGAATGTAAAAAATAAAATCAAAAAGTTAAGGAGATTACCTTAATGATTAACCATGTCTATATGTGCCATTGCCTGCAAGGGTTAGCGCCAAAAACATAAAGGAAAAAAAATATATATATGAAAAACTAACTACTCCTAAAAGTAACATTATTTTGAATAACATGCACAAACCGGGTCATCAGAATAATTTTGATCAATTATTTTGAACAACTTTTTGAATGAAGTAAAGGAAGTCAAAATCGGCAATCTCTAATTATCTAAAAACTACAAAAAGGGTGTTTTTGGTTTCTATAACGCATAACAACAAATGAAACACAAAATTCCAACAAAATCTCCACAAAAGAAAAGATAAAATTGCATAAGATAATACATGTATTAGCAGTTTGCTCTTTGCATGTTTTTTCCACATGAAACTATTAACAAAGTTTTTTTTTCCCACTTTTTTTTCCATTTCTAATTTCCTTCTCATACAAAATCCACGGGATGCTTATCATGAAATATAGTCCAAATTATTGGAAAGGAATTTCCAAACCTCACATGTATGTCCGAACACTGCAACAATCGAAGTCAAATAGTACACAGTATCAATATAAATAAATTATATATTACACATATATATAACACCATATATCATTATAACCAATTACCCAATTTTTGTTTCATCATATAGTAATTGAAAAGGCGCCATTTCAATACATTATGTAAACAAAAAACATAGATAAACTACTCAATTCTCGACTCAATAGCACGCCCAATTTTCAAACAACACAATTCAAATAATTTTGGTTGAAACTCATATTAAATTGTATGAATCGAATCGTGCATCATACAATTCTAACACCATACTAATTGGAACACGTAGAAGCCGTGTCAACAGAATAATTTTGATCAATTACTCATGAAATACGATATCCATTTCCAAGGAATTGTAGCAATGTAAGTGAATTTATTCTTGAGTGATAACTAAGATTAGAAATTACCTGGTTGTTGACTCTGCTAGCTAGTGCCAGAGGCAAGACGAGATCTACTTTCAGATCAGGTTGAAGATATGCAGGCACCCCCATCACCTTCTATCTCCATGTCCATGTCAGCTTCCAAAGAATCACGCTCTGCATCACATCAAAAAGGATAAATGAAAAAAATAAAAACTAAAAAAAAACCAGGGCCCAATTTAGTCTCCATTTCCAAGCAATGGCAGCAATGTAAGTGAAGGAATTCTTGAGTGATAACTAAGAATACCTTGTTGTTGACTCACTGCTCAATTGAGGAATTCTTTAGTCTTCATCACTTGTGTTCTTGCTGCTTAGTTGCCATCGAATAAAAAAGGTCTACATTAATCGGCCAAAAAACAGATGGATTTATATATAACCCAATAGACATCAATTATGTAGCAACTACCACCAATAAACTACCAACTTAACCCTTTACTTTTTTTCTTTTCTTTCTCTTTTTCTTTTTTTTTTTTTTTCGTTAAGTAAGAAAGCCAATTTGTAGACATAAGTCATAACTCAAAAATAAAATACTACTCATGCCAATTAGTTTCTCAATTTTCTCTTGACACTAGGCTCTAAGGATTTGCGAAGCACACAAATTTCTATCCTAAAATGCCAACATCTGAGGTTTAATTGTTCTGCAGGCTAGGTGTAAGCTCTCCTTTAGAGGGGGTATGGCCTTTGGCATGTCCTGAGCTTCATTGTAAATCCTCTTTTATGGTAATAAAACACTTACCCCCGAAAAAGCATAGCATGACGAACAATGCCTACATGCCAAAGAAGCCGAGAAAAGGAAAACCAACAAATATCAACTATATTCAAAATAATAAAATTCAGTTTTCCAACTAGTACCAAGCATGTAGATTTTGAATTTCTGAACTCTTTTAATTGAGGCATTTCGAAATGGCCTATTTGACTAGATCAATAAGTCAATGGCAGGAAAATAACACGGTCCGACTGTTAATAGAGTAAGTAGAACTTCAATTGGTGAACAATAATACTAGACCCCAAATGTTCTAGCAAACACCTATGTGAGTAGTAGATTTTTTCGTAAATTTTTTTGTATCCATAGGGAATCCACAAAAGAAAGACACAAAAAAAGAGCAAAATGTAACTACTAGGGAATCCAAAAAAACAAACTCACTTGGTAAGTCAATGAGAGATGGAAATAGCTGAACAAATGACCCAAGAGACATCAATGCTGGAAACACACTTAGAAACGACTTTTCTAATCTGCATCAAAAAAGAAAACAGAAAAATATATATACATATATATATGAAAGTCAGCAATGCCCTTCACTACAGATTGAGTCCACAGTATCTCCGAAAGCATTCTTTTAGATCCTCCTTTTTGAAATTAAACATATGTGTTTAGTTGTCAAAATTTCTATTAAGCTCAATTAGTTTCAGTACGAAATTACTATACCATATTTTGTCCCAACAAGGTCGGGAAGGTGCATAATAACTTTAAACATACAAAACAGCATTGACAGGACAAAAATAAAATAAGACTACAATTATGAATGCCAATATATGAGGGGTCTTGTTAACAAGTGCCCCAAGGACATGAAAAGTAGACCCAAAATTTTTTTTTTGAAAACACAAGACACTTTTTATTAAATTTAATGCAGTTTTTATTGAAATTAATGCACTTCTTTTAACTGTTTGACCTATTTTCAAGACACTTCTTTATTTCAATCCCAATATTTAGCACTCTTAGCATTTGCCATATACAAATATCTTGAGGACACAACAATTGCATGAATTATAACTAAGATCATTCCAATAAAATAAATGAAATATATCTTTTAAGAATAGAACAAAAAGGTGACATGAGGAACGAACTTCTCTACATTTTAGGAGCTTTAGCAATAATGGGAAAAACTACAAATGCAAGACTGATGTTAGAGGAGGATAAGTTACCAAAATATTTGATATCCATGTTTCATATTTCTTCTTTTCTACTTCTAAATCTGAAAATTCAGTCAAATAAAGAAACTAAATCCTAAGCAAAGAATCATGCCAATGTCAAATCATACCTGAGCAAGTAATGTAGGGAAAATTGGTTAGAAGTTTTTTGTTGTTAAGATTCCGAAAGTCCAGTGTAGCTTCTGCAACAACAGGGTCTAAAAATACACTGCAATCGAACCTTAGAAGGGTGATTTTCAAATATGATTTATCATATGATATGCCATCATAATTAGAGAATAATTGTTCATGATTTTCTTTTTTTCCCCATAAATAAATTATTGTGAAAAGACTACAAACTAAACCATCTTTACTGACTCAAACATGAATGAATGAAGGTCCTCATACTAGGATCAGCATCATGTAGAACCACCTCTCCAAAATCAAGAAAAAATAGAAGAATTTCCTGAGTAAAACTATAGAATAAAAGAACAATGGTTACATCAGCACATATGTAAGCATAATGATGAGGGGAAGAACTAGGAGAGGCAAATATCAAGCACCAAAAATACTTCAACATTCCAAATAAATAGTAACTACAAGTTAATAACACCTGCAATCAATTCATGGTCATTTTTTTCCAAGTTTTGTTTGTTTTAGTTGAAGGGCTATTTTTTATTAGATTAAACTTCTAAATAACTGAAAATCTCGGTTGTTGCCTCGCCCACAATCTCCATCAACATCTCCAAATTACTTGGACTACACTAACAATAATTGCAATGTATTTAGAACTCTGAACTTGAGGTAAAAGCAAAATTAAATAAGATGAGACAAAAACAATACACATTTTTTAACAATGGAAAAGTGGGGACATGCATATAGGTGTCACCAAAAAAAAAAAAAAAAGCAGCAACATTATTTAATGGGAACTGAATTTTTATAACTAAAATTTATGCGGGTAGTGATGGAAAATTATTTGTACATTCACAAGCAAAGATGTAGGCAAGTTTCACCCAGCCATGACACAATATACATTGAATGCTTTGATTTTCAAGCTTTTCCAATAGAAGCCTCAGAGTAATACCAAAACAAGAACTTGTCTCAATTCTACTGAAAATAACTTTTTTACCTCGTAAGAGAAAATTTTGTCTATAAATAGAGTAGAAGTTCTCACTGTAAGTAGGGGAACCAATGCTCATATTAAAGCTGAAACAGAACATGAATTTCAAAATTTCCATACAGGGTGAAAAGATTATGACATGCATCAAGAACAGAGTCAGAGTGAAAATATTGACATCATGCACTGCTATAGCAAAATACAAATCAAGAGAGAGAGAAGAGATAGTGACAGTGGTGATTAAGAGTTTGATGAGGGTGTGTGGCCATAAAGCAATCAATGGATAGAGAAATCAATACCAGTAAAGAAGACCACTAGAGGTTTGAGATTGAGAAATCGAAGCCACTGAGCATTGAAAAATCTTGTTAAGTTACAGATAAACCCGAGCTATGAAATCTCTAACACACTTCATGAAGCGTGTTCACCTGATCATATTGAAATCACACAAACAAAAATAATCACAAGAATAATCAAGCAATTTTATACAGATTTCAATCGATTTCAATCAATCTCAAGCAATTTGAAGCAAAATTTAAGCAATTCTTCGTCATCAGACAGACGATTTCAGAAAAATAAATACCTGGATTTCAAGATGCGTGATGGATTTCACACGATCTCACACTTCTTCTTCTTCGTCTATTTCGTCTTAGGGTTTGAGTGTGGTTTAGGGGTTTCTGCTGCTTCGTCTAAGGGTTTGTTTGTGCAACGTCTTCATGTTCTCCATCAGAAAGACGATTTGAAGGAGTCAATTTCAAAGGTTTTGGGTTTCTCAGATGGATAGAAAGATAGAGAGATCGAAAGGGTTTAGGTTTATGTAGAGAGAGAGAGCAGTGATGGAAGAGGGGAGAGAGAGAGAGAGAGAGAGAGAGAGAGGCGTCTATAAACAAAGGAGTGAAAAGAGAGAGGAGACCGTTATGAAAGCCTAATTTTGAAGCGGTGGAAGATAATAGCGAGAAAGAGGGGTCCAGAGACGGGGAAAACAGAGTGACCGTTATGAAACCCTAATTTTTAACACGTTACATTCGAGTTCGGGTGCGCAGCAGGGCCCATTTTAGGTCCTTAATTTTTATGCTTTGTATGAGCTGTTTTCATTTTTTAAAAATAAATTTTTATTTTCTCATCCCATTTGTCACTTTTAGTCACCACTCACCACAACCATCGATGAATGGTGAGTCCCAACCAACCTCCAGTGACTCTCTAGCAAGTGGGTGGTCGCCAGTGTGATTTTTTATTATCAATTAACATTCTTCATGTCATCTCATGTCCTCTGACATCGTCCAACCACTAAATTTGGCAAATCTGTTTGATTGCTCATTACTATCAGCCACCACATCCATCCATCCTTCATTTCTATCCACTAAATTTGGCAACTCATCATTACACTGTTAATTATTTTATTTAAACCCTCCCATTCTATTTCAATGCGATGTTCAAACTTTTTATTGTAAATTTAAATTTAAAACAAATTTCACTTTACCCTTTGTGGTTTGGGCGGAGTGTGGATTACCTTCCTGACATTCGGAAATCACCACATAACTCCCTTGTGGTTGATGGACTAAAAAGCACATTAACTTGTGTTAACAGAAATTGTAAATTGGCAGTTATACCCTTCTCTCTCTCTCTCTCTCTTCCTTCTCTTTTTCTTCATCATACCAGAAGTGTTATACCTCTCTCTCTCTCTTCTTCTTCTTCTTCTTCTTCTTCTTCTTCTTCTTCTTCTTCTTCCTCCATACCCATTCAACAAATTTCCACTTCCATTTAACAAAACACTTGATTTAGCTCCATACCCATTCAACAAATTTCCACTTCCATTTAACAAAACACTTGATTTAGCTTCATGCTACCAACTCTAACACATATTTCCACTTCCATTCAACAAAACACACACACACACACATATATATATATATAAACCTGCAAATTATATATATAAAATATATACATAGGTATATATGTTTCTAAAATCTATTAAGAAGCTTAAGATCAAACTATATTAAAAGAAATATAAAAATATACATATAGTTTTTATGAAGTGCATATATTCATTGTTATATATTTATGAGATTTGATCTTCAATTTTTAAGAATGCGCTCAAGAAAAAAAAAAAAAAAAAAAGCCTGCAGATCTAATGATGTAATTGATGCTAGCTTCAAAAATTAAAACCAAACAGCTCTTAGTTTGTTTATGTTGAATCAGATGTAGCCTTATGAATTTGATTGTGGAGGTTTGTTGATTTGGATTATGTGTAGAAAGTGTGGCTGGATAAGAATACATTAAAGCTTTTGTTTGTCGATTTCTTCAAACGGGTTGGCAATTACTGGAATTGATGATCGAAGATACTGGAACCATATTCCGACCGATGAATCTAGGTGAGGACTTGAAGTCGTTGTTGATTTTTGTTGCTTCTGTGGGTACTTTGAATATGTACATATATATAGCTACAGATTATATATACAATAATTTTTAATAGAAATTATGTTGTTTAAATTAATTTAGGTTTTTGTTTTGGGTTGTAATGTTAGAGAGAGAAGGAGGAAGACCCATGGCATGCCTTTGCAAATTTAAAGATGTTCTAAGGGTATTTTGGTCTTAAAATGTTAACTTACTCTCTGTATGAGTGTTTGAACTACACAGCCCATTAACTTGCATAGAAAAGTGAACGGTGCGTTTTAGTCCACCAATCACAAGGGATTATGTGGTGATATTCGAATGTCAGGGGATAATCCACACATGGCCCAAACTATAGGGGGTAAAGTGAAATTTGCCCTTAAATTTATTTTATTTATGTCTTTTAACTTCATAATCAAGTTGGTGCAATCTAATTTATAACTAAGGTCTTACACCTTTTTTGTCTTGAACATTTTTTTAAAATTTATATTAAAAAATTACTTTTTTGGTTAAAATAATTTAAAAAGTAAAAGAAAGTTGAAAATATTGAAAGCAACCAAAAATAAATAAAAACTATATATTTTTAATCTTTGGTGAAGTCCCTTTCATTACTCTCTGCTCTTATTAATTTTTTTTCATTTTATCTTTTTGTTTGTTATGGGGATATGAACTGAAGCAACATAATTTGAATGGATCACAAAAGTGAAATGATTTATTTATCGAATTTGTTGTCACTTGAATCATTTAAATTTGTGCTTGGTTGACAATTGGTTTTACCCTCGTCTACCGCAGTTGTCATCTTGTCATCTAGATGACCAGCATGAACAAATTCGTGCAATTTGGATGATACCAAATTCGATGAATGTAACATTATTGATCACGAAAATGGGTCAGGGATTTGCGGGGCGAGAAAAATCGAACCCCATTAGGGACGGATTGTGGAATAAAAGTGGTCTTCGTTGAGGATGAGCATTGGAAATGGAAAAAAAATAATAATTGGAGATTGGGAATGGAGAGTGTAAAACTCACCCTTCTCGTCTCGTTGCCATTCCCATTTATACCTTCTCCAACTAGTCGGGTAGGAGTTGGGCATTGGCCAGGTCGGTCCGGATCAAAAATTTATCACTTTATAAGCACTTTATGTTGAGCCGATGTAATCAATTTAAGTCCAAGTCTAAAATTAATAATATAATATAATTTTCAATTCCAATCATTATATATATTTTTTAAATGCGAGCGAACTAATTTTTATAAAATAAAAATTGTATTAAAAAATCATCCAATCTAACATTCCAACATACATAAAAATATATAACATTATTTCACTTATTACAAATACTTTAATAATTAAAATATTATGTACTCTAATATTATACATTGAAGCATGAGGATGGAGCATAGCTCGCTTACGGAGAGTTGAGATACAGGTTTGTAAAATTAATTTAAATTGAATAGATTACAATTGTCTTCTTTTTTTTTTTTTTGTTGTGACAAATGCGATAAATTAAATAGATTATGATTATTGAATCGATATAATTTTTCTATGTTCATGAAATAAAAAATGAAATGTCCAACATAATTAATAGATCGGATTATCAAAACAAGATCTATGATAGACCTCATAAAACTAAGCAGCACTCTTCAGTTCAAATTATGGACTAGAGAGAATTCCCTCATATAAAATAACTACACTAGTGATTGTGTTTTTTTTTTTCTTTTCTCTCTCTTTATAATTTAAGAGGTTTCATAGGGAGTAGGGAATCAAATTAAGAAGAAGATCCCCTCCAATTCAAAATTTGGATTAGAGAGCATTGTTTTGGCCCATGAGGCCTACCACATGCCCCGTTTCGATAATTTGAATCGTTTATTTTGTTAAGCACTTTGTGTATTTCATCTACACAAAAAATTAAGTCCATTTGATAAGTATAGCTTATTTAATTTATTGCTTTTTCACCAACGAAATTGACGACAATTGTGTTCTTATCCGATATGATTGTGATTATCAATTTTTTATATTTTCTTCTTATTATGTGTTTTTTATTGACATTTTTCATTTTATTTACATATTTTTATTGCTTGAGAGTTCTCCAGTCCAAACATTACAATGCATACATATGATATTAGAATAGTTAATTTTATTTTATTTTTGTCAAACTAAACTAAGCCTTGTATTCCAAACCGATCCAACCCAATAATTTGTCTTTGTATTGTCCCTCATAGCCATTGATCCCAACCACATTGATTGTTGTTATATTTTCTTCTTATTATGTGTTTTTTATTGACATTTTTCATTTTTATTTACATACTTTTATTGCTTGAGAGTTCTCCGATCCAAACATTACAATGCATACATATGATATTAGAATAATTTAATTTAATTTTTTTTATCAAACTAAACTAAGCCTTGTAATCCAAACTGTTTCAACCCAATAATTTGTCTTTGTATTGTCCCCCACAACCAATGATCCCAACTACCCAATTCTGCTAAATTTAATGTCATTTTTTGTTAAGTTTAGTGATTGAAATACTATTTTTTTGTGCGTTAATTTTACTTAAAAAAATAAATAAATCATTTAGATTAAAAACAAATCAAAATATTAAGGTTTAAATTGATCAAATTAAAAATTCAAGATTTATTTTGTTACAAGAATCAGACTCTAAATTGTTTTTGGATAATTTCTCCTAACTAATATTGTTGGAATGAAATAAAATATAATGATCAATTTATTTTATACATTATAAATATTCATTATTGACTAAAAAATAATTATCACCAAACAAGATTAATACAAAATTAAGAGACATTTGTTTTAATTGAAGAGACAACACTTTATTTTAAAATTAGAAAATTGGAGAGATATGTTTCACTAATTTTCCTTTTTATTATTGTATGGTAAATCAATAAAGAATTTTATTTTTTTAGTTAATTCAGTTAAATAAAATATTTTGATAAGGGGGCATTTGTAATTTTTTAAAGTGCAGAGAACAATCTATATTTTAAGCAAATCTAAGGCATGTATTTGTAATTTATCCATTATAGAAAGGACCAATAAGTTTCACTGATTTTTTTTTTTAAAAAAATTAAAAAAAAATGGTTTAACCATTCTAATAAAATAAATTATGAGTTTTTAATTGAACTTTAATTTTTTTTAATTTGAATTATTTGTCTATTTATGTCAAATAAAATTGATGAAAGATTAACATTTAAGTCATTATATTCAATATATTTCAAATCAATTCCAAATTATCTCTATTCCCAAAACTATTTCAAATCAACTTTAGCTCTATTACCAAAACTACATTAACTCAACCCAGTTTGGAGTTGCTGCTGCATAGGGTGCGTAGCAACAATTGTTGCGCGTCTTATTGGGCCCATTTCAGGGCCTAATTCGATAATTTGAACCGTTCACATTTTAGAAGGTATCGTGTAGAAAATACCTGTAAAAAATCATGTCAATCGGATATTGTTAGCCTTTTCATCAAATCACATTTGTATTTAAAAAAAAAAGAAGATAAATGTAATTTAAAATATAAAATTCAATGCAAATGTGATTTGATGAAAGAGATAATGATATTTGATTGACGTGATTTTTTACAGGTATATTCTACTCGATACTTTCTAAAATGTGAACCATTCAGATTATCGAATCAGGCCCTGAAAATGGGCCCAATATAAAGAATTGTTACAATTGCTACACCTTAAAGCAAAGAACCCCAAACTCAACTCAACCAATATCTAAGTTGAAGTATGCAGCACATCATGTTTTCAAATTGACTAATGCTATATACATCAATCAGTGCACTAACTAGTGTACTGAATGATAATGTGACATAATTTAAGATGTTCTTAGTATTTGTAATTTGTATAATAAGTGGGTTTAATAATCATGTCATAACAAGTGTTAGTAAATTAATTGGTGCATGTAGCACCACTCTTTCAAATTAATCAATTTTTTTCTCTTTTTGTTTATGAAACATTTTAAAGAAGTTATTTGTTATTAATTCATATAAAAATTTAAAATACAATGAATTTGTATATTGAATTAATAAAAGAATATTTATGAAAATTGGGAAAAAAAAATGTGTTAAATTTAAATTTGGACGATCAATGTGGAACGAGTAACTAATTTTTAACATTTTGATTGGTTTAAAAATTATTCAAAAATAATTTTTAAATTTTTAATTCATATATATATATATATATATATTTATATTTATAACGAAATTTTTTCAGATACATATACTTAAAAAGTTTAAAAAACAACTGAAGAAATCTTTAAAAAATTTAATAAACACAAAAAAAAAATGAAAATGTATTTTTTTTTTTTTTTTGTATGTTTGTTAATATTTAGCGATTTAAAAAAAATCATAAATTTTATACGTTTTAAGTGTATTTAAATTGAGTGAATCTAAAAAGAGCTCTGTTGCGTAACTCGAATTTGAGTTTGGCTCGAATAGCTCAAATTTCATCTTGCTGGTCATCCGTGTAACGCTCCGTATTTTATTACCCAGATAACATTACCAATATTCATTAATTTAGTCCATTTACAAATGACAATTCATCTTTTGATAAATTGATGAATAAATAAATATACATGTTCCCTCTCGTTACACAACAGTATCATTTACATACAAATAAGCCCCAAAAGTGTTGCCACAACGCTATTTCCGATTAGACTACCATATTTGAGATAATTCCGAGCTTGTCCCAAAAGTGTTGCCAAAATGTCGTTTTCTATCAGACTACCAAATTTGAGAAAATTTTAAATTGGTCCCAAAAGTGTGGCCAAAACACCGTTTCAGATCAGATTGTCAAATTTGAGACAATTCTAACCTTGTCCCAAAAGTGTCACCAAATTGCCATTTTCGATTATACAACCAAATTTGAAACAATTCCGAGCTCGACCCAAATGTATCGCCAAAATGTCATTTTCAACTAGAAAGCCAAATTTGAGACAATGTTGATCTCGTCTCAAAAGTGTCGCTAAAATGTCGTTTCCAATCAGATTGTCAAATTTGAGACAATTCCGAGCTCATCTAAAAAGTGTCTCTACAATGCTGTTTTAGAATTGTCACGACCCTAGCCCGCCCCCGTGGGTTAAGGACGTAACCGGCCAGTAATCATGAGATTACCTACGGCCTCAAACTAATCCAAACGTATTTTAACAGAGTTAATGGGGGCCAAACGGAAGCAAATCAAAAGTTTGTCCGTAGAGCTGTGCTTACATGGCACATCAAAACAATCATATACATAGACATTAATAACTCACAACAGTAAAGTGGTAGCATGAGTTCTGTATAAACAGGATCACATAAGTCCAAGTCAACCCATCAAAACTATATACAGAATTACACAAAGTCTTCGCCATCATGACAACATAAAATAGATAACAAAAGGCAAAGACAGGTCTCATGCGTGAGACACGAGGGCTAACTCTCTAAAACTTTGGTTGTTCTACACAGGCTTCATTGAGGCTGGGTCTGGACTTCTCTTGGCTCACCTACAAGGACATGAATGAGCGTGAGCGATAGCCCAATGAATAATATTAATTACAGAATTTATGTGACAAGACGTAGAACAACGTTTTCCAAACGGCCTTGGGCCCAATTATTCATTTCAGAACGGCCTTTGGCCCACTCATTCATTTCAAAACGGCCTTTGGCCCACTCATTCATTGCAAAACGGCCTTTGGGCCACTCATTTATTTCAAAACGGCCTTTGGCCCACTCATTCATTGCAAAACGGCCTTTGGCCCACTCATTCATTTCAAAACGGCCTTTGGCCCACTCATTCATTTCAAAACGGCCTTTGGCCCACTCATTCATGTCGGAACGGCCTTCGGCCCATACATTCGTATCGAACGACCTTTGGTCCATTCATGTTTAACAAAACGACCTCGGGTCCATTTATGCATTCATATCAGACTTTCGTCCACAATCCCAATTAGCAATTCATAAAGCTTAAAAGGGAGTAAACAATTGGACATTCACAAGTGTTCAAATATCGATATTACTCACAGTGATCGGCTTGTGGATTTGCCCTGGAGCTTGACCCTACACATTTCATGAACACAAAAGGGTCATTAACAGTTCAATCCGTTCTTTAATTCACATATTCCTCTTTAGGCTTTATTATTATCTCATTAACTCATTTACAATGCTTAACATATGCCTAAGAGTGCTTGCAAGTGAAAGAGAAAAAGCGAATACAAAATGCAAAACAGATTTGAAAATAGGGTCCCGCTCGAGCGTGGACTCCCCCGCTCGACCAGACCCTCAGGTCTGCAAAAGTATTGGTTGCTTTCTATTCCAAACGGCGTGAATTCGCCGCCGAGCGATTTCTGTCTACATAGCTCCCCGCTCGAGCATTAACTTCCCGCCGGCGGAAACCATGTCTCTGTAAAATCTTTGAGCTCGATTTCTCGCTCGGCGGCACTTCCGCTTCGGCGGACGTCGAAGATTTTGGGTTTTCCAGAACACTCCCTTGAGTTCAAACTCGACATTCAACCAATTTTTCTTGCATGCAAGGCACCAATCTCACATATATTTGTACTAACATGACATAGACACCAAAACACATCACAATGGAGCTCAATTCCTTGTATTACTTACATGCATGCCTCAAATTAACCCAAATTCATCACCAACACATCACATTCAAACATGCAAAGCTTACTCTTACATGATTCATTCTTGCATGTGAGAAATATGCCTTCATATCAACTTAATTGGTGAAGAGGGGTCCCAATACATGGTTTTTAAACAATATTCAACACAAATCATACACATTGTGCTCAAACATGAAGATTCTTGGCCACTTCTTACATGCATGTACATATTAGGCTTCAATTCAACAAATACAACCCAATTTTATTTCAATCTCACTCTTGATCACCAATTTGGCTTGAACACACAAAATTACAAACTATAATTCAAGAATTACTCACCTAGAAGCTTTGATCTTTCAAGCTCTAGACAATTCTTGAGCTAAATCTCCAAAATTATCAAGCTTTGAGGCCAAAATCCCAAATTCCCTCACTCCCTCTCTCACTAGACGACCCTCTCTTTTCACTTTGAGTTTTTGATCAGCCAAATGAAGTGAAGGGAAGGGAATTGAGTGTAAAATGCCTTTACATAAATCTCCACTCACAATATAATAATAATAATAATAAGGCAATTTGGCATTATTCGTCAATTTAATCGATTTAATCTAACCCGAATCAATTTTCAATTAAATTTCACCGTAGGCTCTAAAAATTACACTAATCACAAAGGTGTAATCAATTTCAGGTTCTGTGGCCGATAAGGTCCTCAATTTAATCTCCGAAGCAGATTATTCAACAGATATTCCTACGGTGAACAGATAGAATTCCAAAATCACATATATCCATATAATGGTACGCAAAATCATATCAAAACATATAACCACATACGTATTAGGGACCAATTAACATAATACAGAACAAGGGTATCACAAGAATAGACTGCCAAATTTTAGAAAATTCTAAGCTCGTCCCAAAAGTGCTGCTAAAATGTCGCTTCTGATTGGAATCCCAAATTTGAGAAAATTCCAAGCTTGTCCCAAAAGTGTCGCAAAAACGACATTTCTGATCAGACAACAAAATTTGAGACAATCTCGAACTTGTCCAAAAAGTGTCTCCAAAACGCAATTCCCGGTTAGACTGCCAAATTTGAGACAATTCCAAGCTCGTTCCAAGGGTTGCGAAAACACCCTTTCCGATCAGACTACCAAATTTGAGACAATTCGGAGCTAGTCTCAAAATTGTGATGAAAACTCCGTTTCAGATCAGACAACCAAATCTGAGACAATTTCGAGCTTGTCCAAAAAATGTCGCCAAAACGTCGTTTCCCATCAGACTGCCAAATTTTATACATTTCTTTTCTCGTCCCAAAACTGTCTTCAAAATGTCATTTCCGATCAAACTGCCAAATTTGAGAAAATTTCGAGTTGGTCCCACAAGTGTGTCGAAAATGCCGTTTCAGATCAAATTGCCAAAATCGAGACAATTCTGAGCTCGTCCAAAAAATATCACCAAAACACTGTTTTCCGATCAGACTGCCAAAATTGAGACAATTTCAAGCTCATTCCAAAAGTGTAGCGAAAACATCATTTCTGATCAGAATGCCAAATTTGAGACAATTCCAAGCTCGTCCCAAAAGTGTCGCCAAAATGCCGTCTTCTATCAGATAACAAATTTGAGACAATTTGAAGTTGGTCCCAAAAGTATTGCCAAAATGCCGTTTCAGATCAGACTGCCACATTTGAGAATATTACGACCTCGTCCGAAAAGTGGCACCAAAACGTCGTTTCTGATCAGACTGCCAAATTTGAGACAATTTCGAGCTCGCCCCAAAAGTGTCGCCAAAATGTCGTTTCCGATCGAACTACCAAATTTGAGACAATTCTGAGCTAGTCCCAAAAGTGTCGCCAAAATGCCATTTTAGATCAGATTGCCAAATTTGAGACAATTCCAACCTTGTCCCAAAAGTATTGCAAAAACGCTGTTTCCGATCAGACAGCCAAATTTGACCCAATTTTGAGATCGACCCAAACATGTCGCCAAAATGCCGTTTCCAATTAGACTGCCAAACTTGAAACAATTTCGATCTCGTTCTATCGCTAAAATACCGTTTCCGATTAGACTGCCAAATTGGAGACAATCCTGAGCTCGTCCCAAAAGTATCGCTAAAATGGCGTTTCAGAATGGACTGCCAAATTTTATACAATTTCGAGCTGGTCTCCAATGTGTGGCGAAAATGCCGTTTCTAATCAGACTGTCAAATTCGAGACAATTCCGAGCTTGTCCTTAAAGTGTCACAAAAACACCGTTTCTGATCAGACTACAAAATTATAGAAATTCTAAACTCGTCCCAAAAGTGTCTCCAAAACGCTTTTTCTGCTCAGATTGCCAAAGTTAAGACAATTTCAAGCTCGTTCCAAAAGTGTCGCGAAAACGCTCTTTTCGAATAGACTACCAAATTTGAGACAATTTTGAGCTCATCCCAAAAGTGTTGCAAAAATGCCATTTTAGACAGACTGCAAAATTTAAGACAATTCTGACCTGGGCCCAAAAAGGTTGTGAAAACGCCATTTCAAATCAAACTGCCAAATTTGAGGCAATTCTGAGCTCGTCCCAAAAGTGTCACCAAAATGCCGTTTCCGATCAAATAGCCAAAGTTGAAACAATTTCGAGCTCGACCCAAAAGTGACGCCAAATCACCATTTCAAATAAAACAGCCAAATTTTAGACAATTTCGAACTCGTCTCAAAACTGTCTCCAAAATGTTGTTTCTGATTAGAATCCCAAATTTGAGACAATTTCGAGCATTTCAAAAAAAGTGTCGCAAAAACGCAGTTTTAGATCAGAATGCCAAATTTGAGACAATTCCGAGCTCGTCCCAAAAGTGTCGCCAAAACGCCGTTTCCGATCAGACTGCCAAATTTGAGACAATTTCGAGCTTGACCCAAATATGTCGCCAAAATGTCATTTCCGGTAAGATTGCCAAATTTGAGACAATTTCGATCTCGTTCCAAAAGTGTCGCTAAAATGGCATTTCCAATCAGACTGCCAAATTGGAGACAATTCCTTGAGACAATTCGGAGCTCGTCCTAAAAGTGTCGCGAAAATGCCGTTTCAGAATGGACTGCCAAATTTTAGACAATTCCAAGCTCGTCTCAAAATTGTCGTCAAAATGCCGTTTTCTATCAGACTACCAAATTTGAGACAATTTCTAGCTGGTCCGAAAAGTGTCTTCAAAATGCCATTTCCATTTAGACTACCAAATTTCAGACAATTCCGAGCTCGTTTCAAGAGTGTCGTGAAAACACCTTTTTCAATCAGACTACCAAATTTGAGACAATTCCGAGCTTTTCCCAAAAGTGTCCCCAAAATGCCTTTTTTGAACAGACTGCCTAATTTGAGACTACAACAACCCGACCCTCGTATGTGCCTTATATCTCTAATTCTTTGAGCAAGTTATATGTTTAATATGAAATTCTATGTAAAATTATATTTATACATGGGAAATTGTTGAGTTGTGTTACCTATCTGTTGACTATTGGAATATATTTGTTAACAATTAAAATATTGACTCGTGCATTTGAAGCTTTAGAGGTGTAATAAATAGAAATTAAGCATGAGAACAGGCTAGTGGGAATTTTTAGAGCTTTTTGAAAAGTTCAATTGAAAATTTATTTCGTGTGATTCACTAAGGCATGTTTGGCATAGTTAGAAGCCAAAGACTTATATGAGTTATATAAGCCCTTTTGTTTGAACTCATCTCTCCATACATGTATGTTAAGTGAATGGTAAACATAGAGAACCTTGGAAAAGAGAAAGAAGGGAAGAAGAGGAGAGTCAACAAGATTAGAGATTGAGGAATTTGTTGGAAACCATTGAGGAGTCCAACTTAAGGTGTGAATCCCTACTTAATTAAATTGGAATTTAGCTATGTGTTGAGGTATCCTCCTTCCATGAAATTAGGGTTTTGATTGGGAGTGCTTGGGACTCATTAAAGAGCCATGTACTTCTTGAATATGTATGATAAGGACCTTAACTACTTGTTTTGCGTATGTTCTTTCCTACTCTCTCACTTTTATATGTTTGATTTTACAAGAATAGAAAGCTAGACATTGTTTATATATATATATATATATTGCATGGTGTGAATGGGAAGAGCATGAACTTTTGAGAAGTAAAAGTCAAAGGGCTAAATTCCATGTTTATAAGTTTAATTGTTATGTTTTTAGTGATCAAACTACTTTGATTTTAGCTTTGTGGCTGCCCTTGTGAATTTGGGAATTGTTGAATTTCGAATAGGAAAATAGGGCAAACCGCCGCACGTGCGGAGCTCATGGCTGCACGTGCGGGAGACACAGCCGCACACAGCTGCACGTGCGGAAAATAAGGGAAAGGAGGGTAGCCATTCTGCTAAAAAGGCACGTGCGGCGCACTTTCCACACGAACGGCAATGACTCCCGCACGTGTAGCCCAAACCGGAAAATTCCGCGACCTTTTCTCGCTCTCCCCGACCTTTTAAAAATATGTTTATATCCGTTTAACGTTCCCATAATGCACTTAATTACGTGAAGCATAACGAATTGAATATTGAGAAATGAAAGGAGAAATAATGTGCTAATGAATTATATGCTTGTGTAGGCCATCCGCGAGAAGGAACAGACGTCCACCCACATCACTGTGAGTGATAGTAGCATAACATAATGTTCTGTTTACATATTTCGTGGTGCACATGCTATTTAAATCCCTATTCACTCTTTACTAAATGTGTAAAGTTATATGAAATATGTTGATGTATGAGACTTTGGCATATGATGCATGGCCCTTGCTATATCTCAGAAATCCCTATGATGGGATGTTTTGTTATAATGTTGGGGAACAATACGCATGTATATAAGTATTGTAGAAACTTAACCTTTGAATTAACTTTTACCTATCTTTTGTAATATGTAACACGAAATGGTGGTATGTATTGTAATGCATCATGATCCTGGCACTTAGACACAGCTTAATGAATGTTTGTTCTTTCATTATTTAGCTTCCATTCAGGCCCCGTAATTAAGCAATATTTTAAATAACCAGTTTGAGGCCTCGGTGCAGGCCGGTCATGTCCAAACTTTTAGGGGCAAGTTTGGGGTGTGACAATACTTGTATGCTGTGTGCATCACATAGTAAGCTAACTAATAAACCGGAATAAGAACACATGTGTTTTTAAAAATAACATATCTTGTTAGTAGAGGCCAATCCTTTGATCGGGTGAGCGGGGGTGCTCATTTCATGACCTTCCCCCCTCATACCCAAGTTCTCGAGCCGAGGCAACTTTGTTGATGACGGACACGTGGCCTTTGGCATGAGTCAGGGTTTCCTAAATTTCCTAAAACAAAATATTTAGGTGGCGACTCTGAAATCTGGCAAAGTAGTCCATGTTTGGCACTTCTTGATTAAAATAGATTTTCCAACACGATTTGCCGGATTTGGACTCTTTGGTGATTTATCAGTCTTACATTGCACTTTGTGAGATTAGATTCAGAACCGTGACAGAAGTTTGAATTGTAGTAGCTAGAACTACAATTCACGCCCTCGTGCGTGGAGCGGAGTTCGGGCGGTCTACAGTTTCTAGCAACTCTGCTGGGGATTTAGAGAACTTAACTCGGACTTATGATATGTTGTTTTGCTTACACTTATGTATTTCTTTGCATTGCATTTGCATTGGTGTGCCTAGGACACTGTGTTTGCCGTATGCTATTCCTGAACGGTTTGCTGGAGGCTTGCTTGGAAAAAACATGCCATAAGGCTGACCGGTTGCAGGCTCTGCCACGACGGGAACACAAACCTCGGTTGTTACCGAGGCACCCTGTTCGACTATTCAACCTTGTGACAACCCGCACCACTAATTAGTGCTAATCTATGATTAAGCATGTTAAATGACTGATTGACTGAAATCCTGAATTGATTGATTGAGTGTATAGCTTAAGTGCATTTCTATCTGTTGACTGTTGGATGATCTGTTTATGTTTTATGTTTCAAACTGCGAATTGAATGCTTTATCGGCGGCCGAATCCGAAATTGATTAATGTTTTATGCTAATTGGAATTTATGTGATTTTATGATAAATTTAATTGAAATTTGATTTGGTATGATTAAATTAGATTAAATAATGTTGTATTGCATTAATTGGACTTATTTACCAAAATGCCATGTTAATGGGCCATCTCATAAAACATTTGAGACTTAATTCATATCTCTTTCTCATCCATTCCTTGAGCAAAGCCGACTAGAGAGAGAAAGTTAGGAGAAATTGATTTCATCTAGGCAAATTGCTTGGAGACTTGAGAGAAATTGAAGGAGTCTTGCATAATTGAGCTTCTACACTTGAAATTCAAGGTCTAAGGTAGGAGAACCATCTTCTTGAACTTGCATTTGAGTTATATCTTGCATGATTCATGGAATTTTAGTGAGTTAAGTCTAGCATTGGCTTAATGAGTTGAATTGAGGCTTAAATTATCGCATGCATGTACATATCTTGAAGTTTAGAGTTGTTTTCATGGAAATTATTGCATGCATGTCCATATTATTGTTATAATCCATGAATTCACCATGTTTTTGGTAGGATTGGCTCATTTGATCTTGTGTTTGAAGCTTGAAGTTCATATAAGCTCATGCATGTTACATTTGAGTCTTGTTCTTGAAGTTTATTGAAATTGTGTTCAAATGGAACTACATTTGGGCTTTGATTTCTCAAATTGATCTTTGAAACATGTCATATTATGAGTTTACAAGTGTTTTCCAGAAAATTAGTCCAAAAGGGTTGAATTTGGTACATTTAAAGTTGGTTGTGAGCTTGAGGTTCAAATCTAGAAATTCTAGATTTTGGACTCACGCTCGAGCGGGGAAATCCACGCTCGAGCGTACACATTGAATTCATGCAGTATGCTCGAGCGAGTAAAGTGACGCTCGAGTGGGAAATGTGTGTATCCAGTACCTTCTTGTGATTTACAAATTCGCCGGCGAGGAATGCACGCCGAGCGAGACTTCGTGTCTTACGCCGGCAAAGGGTCGAGCGCCCGTCAAGCGTGAATTTCATGCATCAAGTACTTTTGCCATGTTTCTTGTCGCCGAAAGGATCATTTTTCAGACGTCCACTCGAAGAGAAAGCACGCCGAAAGCGTGACCCCTATTTTCTGAAAATTTTGTAAAGTGTTTAAAAGTGCTTCTTTGCATCCTCTTTTCATCCTAGGCATTCCTAGGGCATGTTTAAGGTATCTTAAGGAGGTTATTGATGTAGAACCACACCGAGGCAAATTAGGGATTAAGTTATTATTTTTCCCAACTGTGTAGCTTAGTGTGTGTTCGCTCAGAATCGTAGGGTTGGCATCCGAGGACGCTCTAGTCGCTTATAGCCCAAAGGCTCGTGAGTAACAATGTTAAAGATATGTTCAATCATGAATATCTTCAATGAACAATCAGATCGCTTCTGAAATGATATTTCTTACTGAATGAATGTTTGTCCTATTTGTGAACTGTATTCGTGGCATCCATAGTAATTTACTATTACTGTACTGTATTACTACTGTCACAGAGATCTCTGTTGGTTCCCATGTTTGGAACCACTACTATTTATTGATATAATGGCTATCAACTGACTGTTCGGTCTGTTAAGACCTACTATACTGTTTGCTATTGGATGTACCACGTATGACTATTATAGTTTCTGAATGACTGTTATGGCATAAATATGAGCCACAAATTGAATGATTGATATACTGATAAATGACTGTTTTCAATACTGAAAGGACATTCATTCTTAACCTCTTTACGCATATGTTATTCACTGGGCTTTAGCTCACTGCTCATATATATATGTAGGTGTACAGGCACCGGACCGTTGCTAGGAGCGTCAGGCTAAGCTCCCGTTTTGTCAAAGCCAACCACCGTGTCTCATTGCGAGGTTCCAAGTCCTGCAAGCTAGGGCGTTTTGGGGTGTTTTAGATTTCTCCATTTTTGTATCTGCCAGACATCAGATGGATCAGACCAGATTGTGCTATTATGGTAGGGATGTAGTCCCTAACCTGAATATCTATATATGATGTATGCACAGACTGTCACAACTCATTGGACATCTTTTAATTCATCGCTTTTGGCTTCCGCCACTTTGACTCAGATTATTGTCTTCTTCATAGGGCCTTGGTAATCTCGGATTCTTGGCATAGATTAAATCCATAGGGGCGGGTTTGGGTCGTAACAAACCCAGTGCATATCGGAAGCCATAGTGACCATTCCAAGCTAGGACAGGTTGCTTACCTGAGTGTAGATTGTTTGAAACCGCTGTGTGCGTAGTGAAACCCTAGCTCCTGACAAAATAGGACAGGGAAACCCTACCCCTCCATAGGGGTGTTTTGGCTCTTACTTGCTTGCTATGTGCTTTTAGAGTGTGTCTCTACAGGAATGCATGTATCAGTTTGCAAGTCTGCATCAGCCCGAGGGCATCAAGATTTGGGGAACGGTTTACCCGAGGGTATCAGCCATAAATTTTTTGGGGAACCTGATCATTCAACTATGCTCGTATTTGTTCTGGTGAAATCAGGCTGAGATGCTGTCTGTTTTCTTTTTTCCAAGGGTAGTCGTGGAACCATAGCTTCAGAAGGCTCCAATATCCCCTGAGTACACCGGACTTGTGTTGATAGACTTTATCAGGTCAGAGATTCAATTCAAAGGCAACCAGTGTTCCTTCGCTGAGGCAAGGCAAAGAAAGGCCAGTCAGAGCTCACCGGTTCATCTGATCCAACAGTCACCAGTCACCAGTCACATCACCTTTGTTCAAACTCAGTAGACCCGTGATGGCATAGAGTTAGGAAGAAGTTGTTGCTATGATAGAAGCATTAAACCAGGGAATCGCTATGCAGGGTGAGACCGATGCTAGAATGCAACGCTCATCTGGAGCACCTACCCCACATCTAGTCTCGAAACCCCAATCATCTCAAACCTGTGAACCTACTACTTCTGAGCTGATGAGAATGATTGAAGACCTTTAGAGAATAGTGGCGGATTTAGCTTTTGGAGTTTTTGCTCCATCATCAACCACATCACCTACCAAGGGTTCCACGCCAAAAGGCTTCCCAATCTTGGGACTAGCTGCATTGGAAGAAGGCCAATCTCCTGCCAAAGTAGAGGCCAATGGTAAGAACAAGGTTGGGGTAGGTATTGGTCCCCATGAACACCTCCAGTGGGTTGTTGAGGCTTTCAAAGCCGAAGGGCTTAATAAATAGCAAGTACTCGCAATTGTTGCAAAAACTATGGATAACACTTTCGCCACTCAAGTTGGGGGTAGTTCGAATCAAGGGGCAAGCCGAGAGAAGGGCCGTCATACCAGGAATGTTCCTTCC
The DNA here is from genome assembly GCA_025200525.1 of Camellia lanceoleosa. Lineage (NCBI taxonomy): Eukaryota > Viridiplantae > Streptophyta > Magnoliopsida > Ericales > Theaceae > Camellia > Camellia lanceoleosa. The sequence continues at coordinate 34,512,486 of CM045768.1, read as the reverse complement.
AGCTCTAATCCTGCCCTCAGAAAAGATCAGCAGACCCAATCAGCGCCTACCAATTCCTTTGCCGGTGCGTCCAGCAAAAATCCACAAACCTCGAAGTACCAACCCCGAGGTCGAAGGGTCTTTCATGCCCTCTATATGCCTTTGTCCAAAGCTCTCCAAATCCTCGTTGGACAAGGCCATCTCAAACCCCTTGAGCCTTGGCCTCTCTCGGATCCCCTTCCAGCTAAGCATGATGCTGCCAAATACTGTGCCTTCCATTAACAAATTGGTCATGACACTGACAATTGCTTTCGTCTTCGCTATGAAGTACAAGATTTGATTGATAATAGGGTTATTGCCGCACCAGGTCCTACAAAGTCTATCGGCACATGATCCGTAAACTTGTGGGAGATAATGTGATATGATTAGGGGATGAACCACCTGCGGATGGCACCCAGTTTACTTCGGATGTGGCGTATGGCACGCACTGTTTTGAGCATTTTGCGAATACTGTCTATTTTACTTTCTGACTTGGGTATTGAGTCAGTCTTGTTATGTTGTTTTGAGTCAGTCTTTTGTACTGAGTCAGTTGAGTTTGTCTTGTTGTATCGAGTCAGTCTTGTTATGTTAGAGTCGGGTGATTTCGGGTGTGTTACCTTGGACATCACCATCTTGTTTTGGGTTTGTCTTTAACACTCTTTCTTTTGGGTCTGTTTCTGCCATTGTGTCGGTTACGCCAGAAGATTTGAATGAAATAACAGTGATTTTCACACTTTTGTGGTTGTTTCTGCCTTGTGCCAGTTGTGCCAGAAGTTCTGAATGAAACGGTGATGCTTTTAACCTGCTTTTCTGTGCCTTGAAATCATTGCATTGACCTAAGTTTTTCAAAACTTTTTGAACACTGTGATGAAAACAAAGAGGGAGGAATTCCTTTGGATTTGTAAAAATTTGATCAATTGAGAGAAAGAGAGGCGTGCTGAGCCCTTAATGAATGAGATCATGTTTGTTAATGTAAGTACTGGGAAGAATCCTGACTTGATCCAGATAGGTTCCACATTGTCTTTAGCATGAGCGACTAGTCATTTTCTTAAAAGATTTCAAAAAATGTTTTGCGTGGTTCTGCGAAGACCTGTGTGGAATCGCTTTTGAGATTGTGCAGCCTAGGATCGCTCTCAGCCTCAAGACTCAACCCGTTTGCTTTCAAACGTTGAACTTGGATTTAGAATGTTCAACGGTCAACCACGATGTAAGGCTTGTATGGCCAGATCAGAAGCAACCCTTGGACTAGGAGCAAGAAGGTCAGATATGATCAAAAAAAAGTTTGTAAAGTTGGATGAGAAGCAACCCTTGAACTAGGGGCAAAAAAATGTCAAATGTGCTTGAAGAGTAAAAAATTAGGACATTTCTCAAGCTAACGAAGATTGGCAAGAATGCCAAATCCCAGAAGGGAGGAAAGAAGAAAGTATTGCTGAAGGACAACCAAGTTCCTATTCGCAACACTAGGGGCAACTTTAGCCCCTTATTAGATGAACTTCTATGTCATCAATAAACAGTAGCCATTCTCTTGGATTCAGATGGCTTCGAGATCTCAAACCATTCAACATGGACAAGCTACACTTTTACCCTTGAGAGACTCGCTGGGCTGAAAACTCAGAAGGGCGACCCAGGCAAAAGTTAGAGCAAGAAAAGAAAAAGAACAAAAAAAGAAAAAATGCGAAGAACAAAAAAGAAATGAAGAAAAAGAAATGAAAAATTCTGAAAAGAAATGAACAAAGAAAAAAAGAAATGAAATGAAAAGAAAAGAAGAACATAGCTCGAAAGGTTGAAAACCCAGAAAGGGCAGCCTTGGCAAAAGTTAGAGCGCAAAACGAGAGGTTAATACTCGAGTGTACCTTAACCCGGAACTACGTCAGGCTTGATTCTCATCTTTGGGATACGTAGGCAACTTCATTCTGAAGTCCAGCCATAAACACTTCCAAATCAACCGTGTCCATGTAATGGTTCTGATCATCTTTGTCTTCTCTGTATCCGAGAGTTTGGTTGTGATCGTCACTTGGAGGACTGGTTATAGTATGCTACGGCGCCATTCAGACAAGGGGCAACTTTTCGTTGCCGTGAGTTGCCATTTAAACAAGGGGCAATGGCCATTTGCAAAAATAGTTTTTGGTGCCGTACAATACCATTCAGACAAGGGGCAATTTTCCATTGTTTTGGATCTGAGGTTGTGCATCTCGAGGGTAAATTCTGCGTTGGTTGAGCAATGGCCATTTGCAAAAATAGTTTTTGAGAATTTTTAATGAAGTTAACTAATTTTCTCGAAAATTATTCTCATTTTTTTTTCAAAATTGGACCATTTCTTGGACCTAAAAAAGGGAAAATTTTCAGTGCTCATAGCCTGACTTACATGATTTCAAATTAGAAAATCGAACAAGTGTGTTAATCTAACTCTCATATTGGTCAAAATTGTTCTAGTAGAAAGCCAAAACAAAAAAATGGTCAAAATGATGAACTAGGGGCACAGTTGAGTCAGGTGCTTTGTCTTTTCCCCATTGTCAACATACTTGCCAGAAAGGGCACTCTACCTGCCAGAAAAGGGCACAACTGAAGCAAACAGCAAAGGGCCGAAAGCTCTCTCATCCTCCGAGCAGCAAGATATCATGTCAAGTACGAAGCACGAATTGGAAAAGGAGCAGGATATTCCACTCCCTTATTCAAAAAGGTCTGGTCACATCCGAGGTAGCCGAGGGCGTCATCAATCGATGTTAGCCGCAGATTTGCCACACACCCAGTTGTAGCGCAACCCCTCTGTGGAAAAGTTCACTATTATGAGCAGAAGAAGAAGAATCTAGCGGAATGCTAGGGGCAAGAGCCTGCAACTTCCTGTTTATCCATCAACCACCTAGGGGAGGGATAAAAAAGAAGAGAGATTGAAGAATAGAGAGATGTACGCTGAGAGAAAAAGTGAGAAAAAGGGCTTTTTCAGAAAACAAGAGATTGAGTACCAGAGTGATGTGAGAATCACAAATGAGAAAGGGTGGGAAACAATATCAGAAGAAACAGGCTCCCTGTGCGCATTTGATTCTTGTGTTTTGTTGTGTTTTTTGCTTGTCTCAATTCTTGTTTTGAGTCGTTTTGAGCGTCAATAGATATGTTTAGGTTGTTTACCTTTTGTTTTCCTTTGTTGAGTCGTTTTGGCTGTGGTCAGTTGTAGACTCAATACTCGGTCAAAAAACTCATTTCTCATTTCAAATCGTTTTGTGCTCAGAGTGCCGTGCCATTTTCCACATTTGTACAAAACATGATTTGTTCTTTCATAAAACTGTAGGGTTCAACCCAGGTCATGTGAGAACAGTAAAATCAGGACCTATCTGAAGCTATATGGGTTCCAGACTGCAAAGCAAAAGAAAATAGGGAAAATGTCGTGCATCTGAGTTTGTTTCGACTTCAGCAAATTCCGAGATTGTATTCTGGATGTACCTTTTCAGGCCTTGTCAATGCTCCGAAGAATGAGTGTGCCTCTACCTCAAGCTCAAGATCAAGCTTGCTTCAAAGCCAAAATGGCGATTAGAAGTGCTCTCTTGAGTACCATTCCCTGCTAGAGGCATCTTGGCTGTGTTTGTAATAAGTTCCTAAGAGACCAACTGTGACGGTGGAAACTAGAGTTCGAATGGCTGTTGCCTAGAACGCAAAGGTTCGGGATTTCTGAGACTAAAGTCTGGTTTAAATACCCAGGGGTGTATCCCCGGCTTGAAATCTGTATGGAAGGCCCATAGGTTGAGATAGCATGTATGCACCTCAATTCTGGATACTGAACCAACCTAGTCTGTCACCCCGTTGGAGAATAGGGAAAGTTGTAAATATGATTAGGAAGAAAAGTGGCATCCAAAGTGTTCTACGTGAAGAATCCTTGTCAGCATATCAGAACCTTTGTACTGTGAGTTCAAGGTAAGAGTTCGAAGAACACAAGGGGAGATCCCCGTCAGAGTAGAGCGGTTCATCGCCACTCGCTCCATGAGGTGCTTTCTAAAGCATTGCTTTGTTTGTTTATTGCATTCCCTAGACATCATGCTCTACATTGCTTATAACATGTATCATATCATCACACATATTGCATAAATGCATCTTGTACTATACTTATTCTTGTTGTCGCATAGAATATACACGTTACGTTGGATGTACGTCGCTAATCCTTTTGCATAGAGTATGTACATTACATGGAGCACGTTTTGACCTTGTTTGCATAGAATGTGCACTTCTCACCCTGGCATGAAATGCGCATCTTAATATTGCATGGAGCATACATTCCTTCCACCCGCATTGTTATGCACTCTTCACATGCATTGTCATGCACGTTCCATTTGCATTGTTATACACCCTTCCACCCGCATTGTCATGCACTATTCACATGCGTTGTCACGCACGTTCCACCTATATTGTTATACACCCTTCCACTCGCATTGTCATGCACTCTTATGCGTTGTCACGCAAGTTCCACCCATATTGTTATGCACACTTCCACCCGCATTGTCAAGGACTCTTCACATGCGTTGTCACGCACGTTTCACCCGCATTGTTATGCACCCTTCCACCTGCATTGTTATGCACTCTTCACATGCGTTGTCACGCACGTTCCACTTGCATTGTTATGCACCCTTCCACCCGCATTGTTATGCACTCTTCACATGCATTGTCATGCATATTCCACTTGCATTGTTATGTACCCTTATACCCGCATTGTTATGCACTCTTCACATGCGTTGTCACGCACGTTCCACTTGCATTGTTATGCATCCTTCCATTCACATTGTTATGCACTCTTCACATGTGTTTTCATGCACGTTCCACTCGCATTGTTATGCACCCTTCCACTTGCATTGTTATGCACACTTCACTTGCGTTGTCACGCACGTTCCAGTTGCATTATTATGCACACTTCACCTGCATTGTTATGCACACTTCACTCGCATTGTTATGCACATTTCACTTGCATTGTTATGCACCGTTCTACTTACATTATTATGCACCTTTTCACTTGTATCGTTATGCATGTTCCACTCGCATTGTTATGCACCATTCTACTTGCATTATTATGCACCGTTTCACTTGCATTGTTATGCACGTCTCCTATGCATCGTTTTACACACCTTTCTTGCACCTGTTAGTACATTGCTCATGCTATCTTGCGCACCTTACCTGTACTTGTTAGTGCATTGCATTGCACTATTTTGTGCATTTAATCCACATCGGGTTGTCTTGCGCACCTTACCTGCACTTGTTAGTGCATTGCATTGTTCGCGCTTTCTTACGCATCCTGCCTGCACTTGTTAGTGCATTACATTGCTCATGCTATCTTGTACACCCTTTGTCTTAGCACTGTCTTGTGCACACACTTGCATCGCACTATTTTATGCATTCACCCTGCATAGCATTGTTTTGTGCATTTCACTTGGCATCTCATTGTTTTGTGTAGTTGACATTCGCGCTTTCTTGTGCAACTTTTCTCCTCTCGCGTTTGACATGCATTTGGATGTACCCTTCCCTCTCTCGCGTGTGATATGCTGAGAGGTGCACCTTTCCTCTCTCACGTATGATATGCTGAGAGGTGTACCTTTCCTTTCTCGCGTGTGATACGCTGAGTGGTGTACATTTCCTCTCTCACGTGTGATACACTAAGAGGTGTACCTTTCCTCTCTTGCATGTGATACGCTGAGAGGTGTTATGTTTAAGACTTCGGGTATTCTCGGTAGTCGCTTTTAGCCTTTTTCGCGTGAGACGCAGTGAGAATTGTATAATTTTTCTTACATTCTTTCTGCATGAGATGTAGTTTGGTTCGTGTTTGCTTGCTTATGTACGAGTTTGCTGTAGCATTTCTTTGCATAACATTCGCTTAAAATGTTGCATTTATTTTGCATATTTGCTTCATCACAGCTCTCTTTGCATGATCATAAGTTATGTTCCGTATTGTGCTTGTCATTTGCATCTTGCCCCTGCCTGGGGGCGCATCTCTTTAATATCTTGCCTGTTTGTCTAAGTCTTCGGCCTTGTCAAAAATGGATCGTCTCTGGGCTTTGACATTCACTCCCGTAGCTTATTGACTTTCGAGTTCTGTCAAAGAGGGGCAACTGTAGACACCCCATTTTTGACCAACCTTAAGACTCAGATGTCATCGTTTGAGCGCTTGATGATTGTGTATGTTTGTGCTCGTTTCGAGTTTTCAGAGTTTTCGGCTGAGTGCCTTGCCTCCAGGCCTCTGAACGCTTTGTGTTTTGGCTCGGTTTGTGGACTAAACCTTGTAGACCTTGCCTGGAAGGAGAGAGAGGTTTGTAGACCACTTTTTGTGGTCGTAGACCACTTTTCCCTCTTGTAGACTAGTTTCCGGTTTCCGGAGCCTTCAGCCGCACGCCTTGTCTCGGGACTGCTTAACGTTCTCCTCTTGGCCTAGTTTTCGGACCATGCCTTCTTGCTTTGGTCTAGAGGGACACAGAGGTCTTGGAAACCACTTTTTGTGGTTGCAGACCACTTTTCCCTCGTAGACCACTTTTGGTGCCCGTAGACTAGTTTTTAAGGCTTCCGGCTGCGCGCCTCAACGCCCGGACTCTTATCTTGCATACTTTTTGGTTTGTTTTTGGCACAAACCTTGTTTTCCTTGCTTGGAGGGTGGAATGAGGGTTGGAGACCAATTTCTCTCCTTGAAAACCACTTTTCTTCCCCGCTAGCCAGTTTTCTGGTCGGCCAACTGGTCTTGGTGGCCTTTAGACCACCAAAAGTGGTCGATAGCCATGCCACCACTTTGCTTTCTTGGTGCAGACCACCTCTTCCCCCCTGCCGACCACTTGGTCTTCTTGCAGACCACTTTAAGTGGTTGGCCGACCAATGCATGCAGTTGGCCGACCACTTTAAGTGGTCGGCAACTTTCCTGCATTTTCTGCAGATGTTGTGGATGCCAGCTGTGCCAGTTGGAGTACACAGATTGCATCCTCCATACACGTGTATGGATGGATTGATCAAGCTCTTAGCTTGTTCAAGAAGCTTGATTCTTGATTTTCTATAAGAGGGAGCCTCCTCCCTCTTGTCTCAAGTTCAGAAAATTGCTTAGGAAAATATACATACACTTCTATCTCTATATTGCTCCTTTGCTTCATATTTGTGCTCAAAAGTGTAGTTTCTTCACACATTTTCACACAAACACATAGTGAAACACCATACTCTTGGAGCTGAGGCACCTAGAAGCTGGTTTTGGTGTTTTTGGATTGGTTTGAGCTCAGAAAAGCTGCTAGAGTTGCAGCTTTGAAGTTGTTCTTCAAGGGTGAGTCAACTAGCCCTTTAAAGCTTTATTTTGATTAAGCTTTTGAACCTATTTGCATGCTTATTTTGGCTTGACTTTCTACTACAAAAAGTTCTAATTTTTAGTGCTTAATATGTTTGTTTAAGGCTTCTTTGGCGTTGTGGGTGGTCTACCCCCTCTTGTGCTTTGTTTGGCTTTGTTTTGTACCATCCTTTTAAGCTATTGGGACCACCTCTTTTTGACCTTCTCACCACTGAAACTCAGAGGAATTTTAGCGGTGGAAAGGGTATTTTGAGGTCCCAAATAGGAGAGGGTCATCCCCCCTCCTTGTATCTTGGTTGCTTGCCTTGTTGGCCTCATGTTTGAGCATGTTTATCTAGCATATGTTGGCCCCATCTCAGCATATTTTTGGCCTTATTTCAGTATGGCATACCTCTGTTTTGGCTTAGTTTAGGCCATCCTTGCATGCTTTATACACTTATAGTGTAATCCTTGCAAACTAGCCTTGTATGCCTCATGTTTTAGCATGTCTTGCTAGCCCATTTTGGCTCTATCTCAGCATGCTTTTGGTGTTGTTTTAGCATGCCTTAGCTCTGTTTTGGGTTGGTTTAATAGCATCTTGCATTCTCCTTGCACTTGTAGTGCATTTCCATTCACTAGCCTAACATGCATTATCCTTTGGACCATCATTCTAGCATGCTTTTGGTTCTACTCAAAGAAGCTTTTGTTCATGTTTTACCATGATTGAGCTCTATTTTATGTTGTTTTGGTCATGCATGCCTTGCTTTGTATAGCCATAGTGCATTCTAGCCCACTAGCCTTGAGTTTCCAACTCACTAGCATGCATTGCTTGGGCTATTTGCATAATTTGGCATCATTTAGTATGTGATTTCAGAGCATGTTTCACTGCCATGTCTTCACATCTTTCATCTTTGAATGCTTTCAAGGGTTGTGCATTATTGCCTTGTTTGGGGACCAATGCGTATGCATGCTTGTCTAGACTTGTGAACTCCCATCTCAGCATGTTTTGGTCCTTATTTTGACCTATTTGAGCTCTGTCCATGATTGGTTCAATCATTTGTGCCATGTATTACATGCCTCTTGTGTAGTCTCCTTGAGTAGCCTTGTGTCTTAGGCCCTCTTGCATGACATACTTGGGTTGTTTGAATGGTTTGGCACCATTTCATACATGTTTTTAAAGCTTGTAGTGTTGTCACACTTCCATATTTGTCACTCATTGCTCATGTTTGAGAGTCGTGCTCTTATGCTTAATTGATGAGCCAATGTATGTGCATGCATCATCTTGCCTTTCATAGCATTATGGCCACTATTTTGGGCATGATTGAGGTCTGTCTATATTCAGTTTAAGTCCATTGTGCATGTTGTTTGAATGTTGTTGTTTGCATTGTGTTTGCATGTGCATGCATTGCATTGAGTTTGCATGCCATTAGCTTTGTTAAGTTGATCATGTTTCATTGCATTGTGTTTGGGTAGGGTGTTAGTCCAAACATGAGAAACGAGGGACGTTTCATATTTGAAGTGATGAAACGTGCCTCATTTCTCGATCGCCGACCCTCTTAATCATGTATGATAGAGGTTAAGGCCCTTATGTTTTCTTTGTGCATTCATTCACATTGATTGTGCAATCTTGGCTTCTCGGCCATCGTGCATTGCGATACATGGTTGGTGGCCCGAGAGTCAAGAACTACACTTCCTTGAGCCTAAGAAATGATAGGGAGAATGGTTATGCGCACATACCTTGCAAATACACTATCGTGCCCCTTCTTATTCTCTGTTGCAGCAAACTGGAAGTGTGCAAAATTTTCTGGTCGGTAGGCCAATAAAAGTGGTTGGCCGACCACTTTTTCTGGTCTGCAGCAAAGGTAAGTGGTCGGTAACACCAATAAGTGGTCGGCAATGCTCCTGGAGGTTCCTATAGTGGAGTAGAAGCTATCTGGAGCTTTGTGCAATGTCCTGAGAACAATTGCAAACAGAGGCAAGTTGGGGCATCGCAATGGATTTCCGAATGAGGCGATCGAGCATGCATGCACTTCTCGTCCTGAGGACATCTCTTTACTGCTTTACTTAGTCACTTTGCTTAGCTAGCTTATACCTTGGTTTTGTACTTAAGTAGTTAATGCACTTAGCTATCAATTTGTGTTGTAATAACTAGTTAGTTAACTTGTTAGTTAATTAGCTTTGTTTTGTAATAATTAGTTTAATTAGTTTAGATTAGCTAGTTAGCTTATTATTCGGACCCTTCGTCGAGAGGGCACAACTGTTGTAATAAGTGTGCGTGTGTGTGATGCATGTCTTCCAACCCCCATTTCTTTCTCCCTTTTATTTACCTGCTTTCAATGGTTAGTTTTAGGGCATGTTTCAATTAGCATCCTTATGATAGCATGTTTGCATTCATTCATTCGTCTTGCATGCACCGGGCTCGGCGCATCATTCAAACTGCATTGTATTTCAATTCCTATTTGAATACATGTATCAAATTGTTGCATTCACATGGCATCTTAGAATAGCCGAGCCTATCTTAGTTGCATTATTGCATGTGTTGCATTAGGTATTGTCGACACAGCTAGGATCATGCATTGATTACTAACTAGCTTCTTTTTTGGCTAGAAGTACACTGTGAGTGTTTACGCTTTAGCATCCTTGCATGTGTGTAAGTGTTGCCATGGTAGCATGCTTGCCATGAGGCTATGTGCTTAAGTGTTTAACTGTATGAATGTCTGTGGCTGAAGGCTTGATTGCCTGGATTGAAACAACTCGATGATTGTGAGTTTTAAGCCTACTTGAAGTGGAAAAATCATGTTTTTCTAAGCCCACTTGAGGGTGGCAAATCCGCGTCTTAGCCTACTTGCGAATAGCATCTTCAAACCATTTTCGAAAAACAAACTTGAGTTGTTTTGTTCCAATCCGCGTGATTGAGTCTATACTTGTATGCTGTGTGCATCACATAGTAAGTTAACTAATAAACCGGAATAAGAACACATGTGTTTTCAAAAACAACATATCTTGTTAGTAGAGGCCGATCCTTTGATTGGGCAAGCGGTGGTGCTCATTTCATGACCTTCTCCCCTCATACCCAAGTTCCTGAGCCGAGACAACTTTGGTGATGATGGACACGTGGCCTTTGGCACGAGTCAGGGTTTCCTAAATTTCCTAAAACAAAATATTTAAGTGGTGACTCTGAAATCTAGCAAAGAAATCCATGTTTGGCACTTCTTGATTAAAATCGATTTTCCAAAACGATTTGCCGGATTTGGACTCTTTGGTGATTTATCAGTCTTACATTGCACTTTGTGAGATTAGATTCAGAACCGTGACAGGAGTCCGAATTGTAGTAGCTAGAACTACAATTCGTGCCCTCGCGCATGGAGCGGAGTTCGGGCGGTCTACACATTGCTATGTGGATAAGCCAGCATCGAGAAATAAGGCCGAATATTATACGTGCTGCACAGTTCCCGGTAGACGCCACAATCAAACTGAGTGCCGTTGTCTAAAATAAGTGCTCTTGGAATGCCGAATTGTGTGATGATATTTCTCCATACAAAACGCTTAACATCAGAATCGTGAATGTGCATTAGTGCATCCACTTCAACCCATTTTGTGAAGTAATCTATCACGACAATCAAAAATCGCTTGTTGCCCGGGGCACAAGGCAGTGGTCCAACGATGTCAAGTCCTCATTAGGTGAACGGCCAAGGACTGGTGATAGAGCTTAACTCTTCAATAGGAAAATGGGTTAAAAGGGAAAACTTCTGGCATTGTTCACATTTCTTGACGTAGCACTCGGCATTAGCTCTCATTGTCGGCCAATAATACCCTTGTGTCACAGCTCAATGAGCCAAAGAACGCCCGCCGGAATGGGCACCACAACTGCCTTCATGTATTTCAGTCAGGAGTTCTTCGACTTTGTCCGGATAAACGCATTCTAGATACGGACCAGAAAGGGATTTTTTGTAGAGTTTTCCTTGCAGATCCAAGTAATATCGCAGGGCTTTGTTCCGCAGTTTGTGTGCTTCTTTCTTATCCGTCGGGAGCTATTCAGAAGATAAGAATGTAGTGATAGGGTTCATCCAACTTGGACCTGATTCTATGACATCAATTTGAATTGACTCTAAAGGGGCAATGCTTGGCTCAGGGATGAATCCTACTTCAATTGTCCGTTTGATTTCTGAGTTGATGGCAAAGGCTAGGCAGGCCAGGGCATCTGCATGTGTGTTTTGATCTCTGGTTATTTGATTTAGTTCATGATGGTTGAATTTTGCCAGCAAAGAATTCGCCGTTTTCATGTAAGCTGCCATATGGTCATTTTTGGCTGCGTATTCCCCTTTCAATTGGTTGATGACTAGCTTTGAATCGCAGAAAATAAGAAGACGCCGAGCACCAAGGAGATGTGCATTCCGTAAGCCGGTTAACAATGCTTTGTATTCGGCCTCATTGTTCGATGCCTCGAAGCCCAGTTTGATTGCCTGCTCAATTATTGCCTCGTAGGGAGCCATCATCACTACGCTCGCCCCACTGCCACGTTGGTTGGACGATTCGTCACAAAATAACTACCAAATGTCCCCAACATAAATTCTCCAGTTCGGCTTAGGTTGAATCTGATTAGACTTGAAGTCAGCAAGGCCTCCAGTGAATTTGGCCACAAAGTCGGCGAACACTTGCCCCTTGATTGAGGTCCTAGGCAGAAATTCAATGTCGTACTGGCCGAGTTCGAGAGCCCACTTTGAAACGCGCCCCGATACTTCTGCACTACGAAGTATTGACTGGAGGGGGTAGTCCGTTAGTACCCCAATGGTATGGCCCTGAAAGTAATGCATCAATTTTCTTGCTACCATGACGAGAGCAATGACGACTTTTTCCAACGAAAGGTAACGTGTTTCAGTGTCAACCATTGCTTTGCTCACATAATACACTGGCCGCTGCTCCCCAAGTTCTTCCTTTAACAGTACGGCACTGACGGCCCAATGAGCGGATCACCTGCCGAAGGTGTTGTCAAGAGTGGAACTGATCGGAGGTAAGTCTTCAAAGCTTTGCCCTGCCGTAGGGTATGAAAGAATTGTCGGCAACGATCTGTGGAACGACTAATGAACTTGTTGAGTGCGGCGGCCATCCCCATCAACTTTTGAACCTCCTTGACCGATCGAGGAAAGCCGAGTTCCAAAATTGCTTTGATTTGCCTTGGGTTAGCTTCGATTCCGCGGTGGTTAACAATGTCGCTAAGAAATTTGCCGGATCCGATCCCAAATGCACATTTGGAAGCGTTCAGCTTCATTTTGTATTTGCATAAAATGCTAAATGTCTCTTCCAGATCGGCTAGATAAGTTTGCTCTTCTTTGGACTTGACCACCATATCCTCAATGTACACTTCCATAGTAACGCCGAGTTGCTCTTTGAACATGGCAGTGACTAGTCTTTGGTAAGTTGCCCCCGTATTCTTAAACCCAAAAGGCATAACCTTATAGCAATAGGTTCCTCTTGGGATGAGGAATGCAGTTTTGTCTTGGTCCTTCAATTGCATGGCAATTTGATGGTAGCCTCTGTAGGCATCCAAGAAGCTCATACGTTGATGATGTGTCGTGGCATCTACGAGTTGGTCTATTCTGGAGAGGGAAAAGCAATGCTTGGGGCAAGCTTTGTTTAAGTCCGTGAAATCCACACAAATACGCCAAGTCCCATTTTTCTTCTTTACAACCACGGTATTCAACAGCCATGTAGGATAGTGTCACGACCCAAACCCACCCCTATGGGTTTAGCACCGTAACCGGCCAGTAATCCGAGATTACCGAAGGCCTGCTTAACAGTAATATAGTAAAACAGAGTACATGGGCATGGCGGAAGCCATTATAGTAATAAAACAATGTCCAATGAGCTGTGACGATCTATATGCAAAAGGACTTTTCATACATATATAGATATACAGTACAGAACAGTATGCACAATATTTACAATCATACAAAACAGGGGCCTAATCCCCATTAGACAAGATAAAGAATGCATACCTATACAAATACTACAAAAAGCAATGTATGAAGGAAAAACTAAACACCCCATAGCCCTAGCTTGGCAGGCTCGGAACCTCGTAGTGAGGCACAGTGGTTGGCTTAACAAAACTGGAGTTTACCCTGACACTTCTAGCATTGGTCCGGTACCTGTACACCTACATATATATATGAGTAGTGAGCTAAAGCCCAGTGAATAACATAAAGCGTAAAGGGTTTAGAATGAATGTCCTTACAGTAATGAAAACGGTTCATTAAATCCGTATATCAGTTGTTCAGTACAGTAAACAGTCATATGTGGTACATCCATTAACATAACAGTAAACAGTAGGTCTTAAAAGACCGAACAGTAAATAATGGCCATCAATCAGTAAATAGTAGTGGTTCCAACAAGGGAACCGACAGAGATCTCTGTAACAGTAACAGTCAGTAATAGTAGTTGCTAAGGATGCCACAATACAGTTCAGAATATAGGACATACATCCATTCGGTTAACGATTGAAAGAGCGATTCAGTATTCAAAAGATAATCATTTTGAACATATCTTTACACAATTGTTACTCACAGAGTTCTGGGCTACAGTAGGCTAGAGCGTCTCTTCGGAAAGCCAACCCTACACAGTTACAGATTGAACACACACTAAGCTACACAGTTGGGAAAGATAATAACTTAATCCCTAATTGCCTCGGTGTGTTCTACATCTATATCCTCATTAAGATGTCTTAAACTAGGCCTAAGAATGCCTAGGATGGGATGAGGATGCAAAGATGTATTCAGAAAACATTTTCAAAAGTTCCAGTGAAACAGGGTCCCGCTCGAGCGGACATGCAAACAACGGTTCCTGCTCGAGCGTTAACTTACCCGCTCGAGCGGACCAAAAAGTACTGGATAGGTGAAATTCACGCTCGATCAGGCGCTTGATAGTCGCTCAAGTGTAAGACACAAGGTCCCGCTCGAGTGTCAATCCTTCCACTCGAGCGGACTTCAACACAGTGCAAAGTATTGGATGCTCGAATTCCTCGCTTGAGCTCTACCTTCCCCGCTATAGACACCCCATTTTTTTACCGCCCTTAAGACTTGGGTGCTACTGATGGTTTGCTTGATGATGAAAGGTGTGCAGGGCAAAGGTTCAATTTCTTCGGCAATGAGAGGGTCAAATCCCAACTTCACACCCCATTGTGGACCAAAGCTATTTTGAATGGTTTTCATACCTTAAAACCCTCTCTTTCAAAACATTTTTGAAATAAAGTTTCTACGATGTTCCGAAGCTCACATTTTGTCAAATAATGCGCTTTTCGATAAACCGAGCAAGGACAAAGTGGAGATGAATGAAAGAAAGATGAAATCTTTGAAAAATCTTTCAAAATACCTTACTTAGGGGTTTGAAGTTGAAGAGAAGAGGAGAAGAGGAGAGAAACCAAGTTAGAGAAGAAGTTCGGCATGAATCTGGGTAGAAGAGGGACGAGCAGTCCTCGCTAAATCAAGCCCATCTGTCTACACACTTGGAGTTGAGCTATGAGGCCACCACCATTGGAAAGAAGACTTCTGGGGCTTCATTTTGCACTTAAGAATCTCTTAAAGCCAAGTCCGAGTGGGGGAGATATGGTTGGTTGAAGTAGGGGATCAGTCCGGTTAGATCGAATCTACGCGGCTTCACCAAAAAGGGCATAACTTTTTCCACAAGAGGAATTTTAATGCAAGGTTTGTGGCATTGGAAAGCTAACTTCCGGGGCTTCAATTTGGACACCCACCAGCCACTTTTTGACCTTACCGGCCAGCTACCGGCCATCCATTTAGCCGACCGGCCAGAAAAATTAGCAGACCGGCCAAATATTGTGCCGATCGGCCAAAAGTGCCCAAAACTCAGATTTTTGACAGATATTTGTCATCCAGCTGTTATACACTACATCAGATATTTTCAATTGGGATATTTCGACCAAAAGCTCTTATTTTGCAATATATAGAGTCTTATATCTCATATTTGAGGGGTTAGAACAAAAAAGCAAGTTTTGGGAGCTTCTCACTCTAAAAAACCCCTCTCTCTCTAGAAATTCCACAGCCAAATATCAGCCCTCTCTCTCTTCCTATATTGTGTGTATAGAAGCATATAAGTGCCCAAAAGTGAGTGTTCTTCCCATTTCTTGAGCCTCCACCCTTGATCAAACTTGCCTATCTTGAAGAGGTGATCCTTGGAGGTGTATTTGGAGCTCCTAAGGCTGATTTCGGTCCAAGAAGAACCTGTTTTGGTACAGAGCTTCAAGGGTAAGCTCCTACTTTTCTCAAGCTTGATTTTGTGCACTTGTATAGCTACCTTTGTATGCTTCTTTTGGTCTGGTTTTCAACTGTCAAAATCTTTATTTTTATGTGTTAAAAGTGGTGGATTGAAGTCTTTGTGAGTTAAAGAGTGTCCTCCCTTTGTTTGCTCCTTGTTTTGTGAGATTGTGATCCACCTTTGAGCTCTTTTAAGCAAACCTCTTTTGGGCCTAAAAACAATTTTTTTTCAGAGGTTTTTCAGTGATTAAAAACCAGTTTTGAGGTCTCAAATAGGAGGGGTTGGCCCCTCCTCCTTGTAGCTAGTTGTTATGCCTTGTTAGGCTTGTAAAGTAGCATCTTTTTGTGGCTTGTTTTAGCTTAAGCCAAGCATGTTTTAGGCTCTGTTTTGCCATGTTTCAGATCTGTTTTGGTCTGGTTGGGGGCTTGGTTACTTGCTTCATACACTTGTAGTGTAATTTTGCTCCCTAGCCTAGCTTGTTTCATGCTTTAGCCTATCTTCCTAACATGTGCTAGCTTAACTTTGGCCTGCAATAGTCCATATTTTGCTGTGATTAAGCTCTGTTTTGAGGTGTTAAGGTGGCTTGTGCATTGCTTTGCATGGTTGTGGTTTAAATGCTTAGAATGGCCTAAAGGAGAGCATGCTTTTCTAGTTTGTTTTGGCTATTTTCCAACATGTTTTAGGCCCTAAATTACCATGCAAAAATTCTGTTTTGGGCTGGATAAAACTCTCATGCATTGCATTACATAGTCGTAGTTCATGTGCTTCAAGAGTCCATTGTTTGGGCATATCATTTGAGCTCGTTTTGGTGCATGATCATGGCATTTTCAGCATGTTTTTGGCATGTAGAAACACTGTTTTGAGGTGGTTGAGACCTGCATGCATTGTACCATATAGCTATGGTTTATGTGCTTCATTGGCCTCTTGCATGAGCATGCTTCATTGACTTGTTTTGGCCTTTGTTCCATGCACTTTAGCCACTGTTTTGAGGCTGCATAACTCTGTTTCGAGTTGATTTTGTTGTTTAAGGCTTGCCTTGTGTGGTTATGGTGTAATGCTCTTGCATGCCTAGTTGATTAGTCCATTTGAGCATGAGTTCTTGAACCATTTGCATGTTGTAGTAGTGTCTTACACACAATTTCAGAGCGTACTTCATGCCATTCATGCCACTTCCTTACATGTTTCACTTTCATTGCTTTGAAAGTAGCCTTGAGCCTCTTGTCGGTTTGAGCATGAAGTTGAGATGTTCATGCTTAATGGCTTTAATCCTCTTGAGGGTTTCTACTAGCCAACGACATGAGGTCTTCTTCATGCTCAAGGCACTTGAGGCTAGGCCCTCTTTCCCATTAGAGGACTCTTATTTGGACTTAATCAATTAAAGGACGAATTGGTAATGCTAAAATGAGTAAATAAAATTGACCAAGTAAAACGGCAAGATAAGCATAACATGTGTTTGCATTGCATGTGTCAAGTGTTCGATCGGACGTAATATCGATCACAGAGCAGATTAGTCCATTTCATACTCAAAATGATGAAATGAGCTAATCCCCTTTGTCGCCAACACACTTGATCATGCATGATAGGGTGGTGGCACTTTGTGTGTATTTGTGCATTCATGTCATATTAAAACATGCAATTCGACTCCTCGGCCATCATGCATTGAAATGCGTGATTGATGGCCCGAGGGTTGAGGGCCATGCTCCCTTGAGTCCATTGCATGATAGGGAGTGTGTCCATGCATACATTTGCTTGAAGATTCCATGCCATACACTGCTTGCCCTCTACTGCTGTCAACTGCAGGTTTCAGCAGGAAGAATTGGCCGGCCGACAGTGTTGAGTGCCGACCAGCAGAACATATTTGGCCAAGAGCACTAGATTTGGCCGATGATCCCATTCCCATGGCTGGTGGTACTTTGCTCTGGCCGGTGACAATCCGGGGGACTCAGGGAGTGATTCAAAGCAGTTCTGGAAATTTTTGTGATCCTCAGAGGGGCAGGACAGTGTAAACAGAGGCAACAGTGGCATGGTACGGATTTCCGAGCAAAACCAAGCGCGCACTGCATTGGGCCTTCATCCTGAGACTGTTTATTGCTTAAATTAGATTAGTTAATTTGCTTAACTAGTTTAGTTGATCTGCAATAATTAATTAGCTTGCGTAGTTGATTTATTTGTATTATTCTTTTGGTCCCTCCAAGCGAGGGCGAATCTGTAATAAGTGTGGGTGAGTGTGTGTATGTCTTCCAACCTCCATTTCTTTCTCCCTTTTACTTACCTGCTTTGATGGTTAGTATTAGGGCATGTTTAAATTAGCATACCTCATGCAATGCATGCGTGCATCCATGCATTTGTCTTGCATGCACCGGGCTCGGTACATCATACAAACTGCATTGTATTTTCAATTCCAAATTGAATACGTGATAGTTGTAGCATTTCACATGCCACTTTAGGGTTTGCCGAGCCCATCCTAATCACATCCTGTATGTGTTGCATTAGCCACTTAACATGAACTAGGACATGCATGTTTGCTAACTAGTTTATTGTTTTGGCACGGAGTACGATGTAAGTATTTATGCTTTAGCATCTCGCATGCGTGTGAATGTTAACATGACAGTATGCTTACCATGTGGCTAAATGCTTATATGAGATAAACTGCCTGATTGCCTGTGGGTGAAGGTTGGATTGTTTGAGTTGGAAAAACTCGTTGAAATCCGTATTTTAACCTACTTGCGAGTAGCAAATTTCAAAGCATTTTCAAAACAAATAGATATGCAATGCTTATTTCCAAATTAGGCAATCTAGTCTATACTTGTTTGCTGTGCGCATAACATAGTAAATCTACGCTAATAACTGGAACAAGAACACATAATGTTTTCAAAATCGGATATCATGGTTAGTAGAGGCCGGTCTTCGGACCGAGCGAAAGGGGGTGCTCATAGTTGACCTTCCCCGATCGTACCCAAGCTCCCGAGCCAAGACAGCTTTGGTGATGACGGACACGTGGCCTTTGGCACCGAGTCAGGGTTTCCTAAATTTTCCAAAATAAAATATTTAGGTGGCGACTCTGTATCTGGCAAAGCAGTCCATGTTTGGCACTTCTTTTTCAAAAATCTGTTTTTTCAAACGATTTGCCAGATTTGGACTCTTTGGTTCAGATTACGAACCGCAACAAACAAAAAGGGGAGTCCGAACTGTAGCGAGGTCCCTCGCGGACGTGTTACACCCGCTCGAGCGGAAGTGCAAAATCTGGAAAACCCAGATTGCACCTTCAAGCCAAAAACCAAGTTTTAATGCACTAAATTCGATCCTCTTGGGCCAAATTTCTGGAAAACATGCGTAAACACATAGAATAACATGATTCAAAGATCAATTTGATAAATCAAAGCCCAATGGTGTTTCAATTAAATCCAATTTCAACCCAATTTTCATGAATATCATTCCAACATGACATGCATGAGTTTTAAATCAATTCAAAGCTTCAATACATGCCCCAATGAGCCAAATCTTTCAAAAACATGATGGTTCATGGACCTTAGCTAGAACTTGAACTTGCATGCAACAATTATCCATGAAATCAACTTAAAACTCAACAATACCAACATGCATGCATGGAATGAGCTCCCATTCAACAATATTAGACCAAATCTTGACTTAGCTCACCAATTGACATGAACAATGCAAGAACAATCTTAAATACAAGTTTTAAGAAGGTGGATGTTCTACCTTATGTCTTGTGATTCAAGCCGAGAAACTCAATTATGAACTCAACCTCCAATCTCTTTAAGTCTCCAAGCAAAACATAAGGTGAACTCAATTTTCTCAGTCTCTCTCTCTCTTGGTCAGTAATAACATAGAAAGGAGCTGATGAAGGTGTTGGGTATGTTTGGTTTGAGTTTGGGAGATAAAAAGTACGAAAAGTTGTTTGGTTTGGTTTTTCTGAAAAGATGTTTTGGAAAATTATTTTGAGAGAGAGTTTTGGAAAAAGTGATTGATTTGATGTGTATGAGAGAGAGATTTGTTTGGAAAACTTGTTTGGTTTACAAGTTTTGGAAAATTTTTTTGGGAAAATTTGTTTGGTTTCTCCCAAAAATTTTTGGGAAATTCAAACCAAACGAACCCGTTGTTTCTAAGGATATAATCAAGCCTCAAATATGGTATGAAGTGGGCCACTAAGTGGCACTAATGTAAATAAGTCCAACAATGCAATACAACTTATTTTAATCTAATTTAATCACACCAAATCAGTTTTCAGATAATTACACTATAAATTCACATAAAATCTAATTAGCATAGAACATTAATCAATTTCAAATTCGGCCGCCGATAAGGCCTTCAATTTGCAATTTAAACATAAAAATATGAACAGATAGTCAAACAGTTAAACAGATAGAAATGCATTTAAACAAATACAGTCAATCATTCGGATTTGATTTGATCAATCGATTCGATTAATTACTCTAATCATCAGTCACCATCAGTCTCAGTTTAGCCATAATCGGTAATTAATCGGTAATCGGTGTGAGGGTCGTTACAGTCTCCCCTCCTTAAAAAGAGTTTAGTCCTCTAAACTCGAGTTACCTTCATTCTGGAAGAAAACAGGATTCAGTGGGAACAGTTCAGGATATCTTTTGGCCATGTCATCTTCCCTTTCCCAAGTGGCATACACTCTACCATAATTTTGCCAGTCGACTTTCACCAACGGGATTTCTTTGTTTCTTAACTTCTTGATCCGTCTGTTAACAATCTGTATAGGTCGTTCCTCATAAGTGTAGTCATCACTTAGCACTACACGGGTCGGCTCAATCACATGAAAAGGATCCCAGAAGTAGTCTCTCAACATAGAAATATGGAATACGTTATGCATATGCTCCATTTCAGGAGGAAGTGCAACTTGACACGCCACCGGATTGATTTTCTCAATAATCTCATATGGTCCGACATATCTTGGCGCTAACTTGCCCTTGACTCCAAAACGAGTCTGGCCTTTCATCGGTGTCACTTTTACAAAAACGTGATCACCCACTTCATATTCTTTGTCCCGTCTTCTAACATCTGCATAACTTTTCTGTCTGCTCTGTGTAGTTTTCAGTCTCTGCTGTATCAATTTTACTTTCTCAGTCGTTTCATAAACAATTTCGGGCCCAAGCAAAGGCCCATCTCCAACTTCTGCCCAGTAAATCGGAGATCGACATTTTTTGCCATACAATGCCTCGAAAGGCGCCATACCAATGCTTGAATGATAATTGTTGTTGTAGGCGAATTCAGCCAATGGCAAATGGCTTTACCAGTTTTCCTGAAAATCAAGGACACACATTCTCAATAAATCCTCTAGAGTCTGGATGGTTCTTTCTGATTGGCCATCTGTCTGAGGATGATAGGCACTACTCAGTCTCAGTTCAGTGCCCAATGCAGTCTGTAGGCTTTGCCAAAACCTCGATGTAAACTTCAAATCCCTGTCAGAAACAATGGACTTAGGCACTCCATGCAGTCTAACAATTTCATCAATATAGAGTTTAGCCAATTTGTCCGCATTATAAATTGTCTTGACAGGTAAGAAGTGTGCAGATTTAGTCAGTCTATCAACAATAACCCAAATAGAGTCCATACCTTTTCTGGAGCGAGTAATCTGACAATAAAATCCATCGTGATATGTTCCCATTTCCACTCCGGTATGGGTAAGGGCAGCAATAAGCCTGCGGGTCGTTGATGTTTAGCTTTAACTCGTTGGCAATGAAGACATTTCGATACAAACTCGGCAATTTCTTTCTTCATTCCCGACCACCAGAAATTTAGTTTCAGGTCTTGGTACATTTTCGTATTCCCCGAATGGATAGAGAATTTTGAATTGTGGCCCTTCTGCAGAACTCTTCTTTTCACTTCAGAGTCATTCGGTACACACAGTCTTTCTTGAAATTTCAGTACATTGTTCTCAAATTTGAACCCCGGTCTCGGTTTAGATTCTCTTTCTTCGATGATCTTTCTCAAGAAGTCATCCTGTTGTTGTTTCTCTTTAATTTCTTCAATCAGTGCCAGTTGAACAGAAATAGCAGCTATTGTTCCACCTTGTTCTCGCAGAACAATTTCAATTTCAAATCTTTCAAGGTCACGAAGCAACCCTTTTTGTCCGGTAAGCAAACAAGCTAAATTTGCAATCGACTTCCAGTTCAATGCATCGGCAACGGTGTTGGCTTTTCCCGGATGATACAAAATCTGTAGGCTAGTCTTTAATCAGTTCTAGCCATCTCCGCTGTCTCATATTCAGTTCTTTTTGGGTGAAAAAATACTTCAGACTCTTGTGGTCGGTATATACTTCACATGTCGCCCCATACAGATAGTGACGCCAGATTTTCAGTGCAAATACTACTGCAGCAAGTTCCAAATCATGGGTCGGGTAGTTCTTTTCATGCGGTCTCAGTTGTCGGGAAGCATAAGCAATTACTCTCCCATTCTGCATTAAAACACATCTCAAACCCTTATGAGAAGCATCACTAAAAATGGTAAAACCATCCATACCTGAAGGTAGGGTAAGAACAGGTGCCGTCACTAGGCGAGTTTTCAACTCTTGAAACGCTGATTCCCTCTGGTCAGTCCAGTCAAATGATATCCCCTTCTGAGTTAATTGAGTCAATGGTAAGGCAATTTTGGAGAAATTTTTGACAAATCTTCTGTAATATCCAACCACCCAAAAAGTTTCTGATTTCTGTCACATTTGTTAGTCTAGGCCAGTTCATTACGGCTTCAATTTTCTGTGGATCAACTGAAATCCCATCTTTGCTAATAACATGTCTCAAAAACATAACATGGTCAAGCCAAAATTCACATTTAGACAGTTTAGCATAAAGTTTCTGTTCTCTTAGGGTTTGCAGGGCAAGTCTCAGATGATGTTCATGTTCTTCTCTAGTCTTGGAATAAATCAAGATGTCATCAATGAATACAACAATAAAGTCATCAAGGTATGGTTTAAAGATCCTGTTCATGAGGTCCATAAATGCAGCAGGTGCATTGGTAACTCCGAAAGGCATAACTAGAAATTCATAATGTCCATACCTCGTTTGAAAAGCAGTTTTATCGATGTCTTCTGGTTTAACTTTCAGTTGATGATATCCGGATCTGAGATCAATCTTAGAAAACACTTGAGCACCCTGTAACTTATCAAATAAGTCATCAATTCGAGGCAATAGGTATTTATTTTTCACAGTTACCTTATTCAGTTCACGGTAATCGATACAAAGTCTCAGTGAGTCGTCTTTCTTTTTCACAAATAAGACAGGTGCGCCCCATGGTGAAGTACTAGGCCTGATAAACTTCTTGTCTAACAGTTCTTGCAGTTGCACTTTCAGTTCTTTTAATTCAGTTGGGGCCATTCGGTAAGGAGTTTTTGATACAGGCTGTGTACCCGGAATCACATCAACGGTAAATTCAATCTCTCTGTCAATCAAATCCCCTGGCAGATTATCTGGAAAAACATCTGGGAATTCTCTGACTATGGGAATACTGTTCACATTAACATTATCATCGATGAATCTGATCGTCTGAAACACAGATATCCTTTACACCCCTTTCTAATCAGTTTAACAGCTCTCACAGAAGAAATCAGATATAGGGAAGGTACTACTCCACTTCCATTAAATACAAATTCGGGTAAACCAGGTGGACGGAAAACAACTTGCTTTGTCACACAATCAATGGTAGCATGATATTTTTGTAACCAGTCCATCCTCAATATTACATCAAAATGATCAATGTTCAATGGCAGTAAATCAATAAACAAATGCATATCCCCAACAATGATTTCACATACAGGGTACATATAAGCACATGTCATGGATCCCCCAATAGGTGATGATACAGCTAATAGATAATTCATGGGTTCTAAGGGTCTATTCAATTTCCGTGAGAAAGCATGCGATACATAGGAATGTGTAGACCCCGAATCAATCAGTACATATGCATTTTGAGTACAAATAGAGAGGATACCTGACACAACGGTCTCAGTATTTTGTACATCTCCCGGTACTAAGGCGAACACTCGGCCCTGCCTCATAAGCTCTTTCCCGGTAGCTTTGGGGTTCGGTTTTGGTGCTACAGTTGATGCTGCGGCGCTGCCTACAGCTTTACTATTGCCTGGAGTAGTGGAGGGGCAATCTTTAACCATGTGGCCCACCTTGCCACACCTGTAACAAGCACCAGAGATTTTATAACAAACTCTCTTATGGTCCTTACCACATTCGGAACAGGGCGGAAAGGAACGGTTTCCTTGACTAGAAGTAGTCGTTGACCCTGTATTTTGCTTTTTGTTCAGCGGGTTGTTCTTGCCTTTCTTGAACTTAAAACCCTGCCTCTTGCCATGCCATTCAGACGCTGGTGCTTCAGATTGTTTCACAGCTTTGATGTTCGACTTAGCCATCAATGTGCGGTCAAGAACACCTACATAGGTTGGTAATTTCAGAACACTTATTCTGTCCAGTATTGCAACATTCAGGCCGCCTTCAAACCTTTTGGCCTTCTTGTAATCAGTGTCCACCATGTGTGGTGCATATCTAGCAAGCCCGGTAAACTTTGTTTCATATTCAGCAACGGACATGGTGCCCTGTCTCAGTTGTTCAAATTCGGTCACCTTCCTATCCCTGGCACACTGAGGGAAGTACTTTTCAAAGAAGGCTACTTTGAATTGAGCCCAAGTCATAGCAATGTTGTCATCACAGGTAAGCATCCACCACCTTCTAGCCTCTTCTTGCAAAATGAAGGTGGCCAATAGTACCTTATGTGCCTCCGAGCACGGAAACACTTCAAACAGTTTTTCAGTCTCCAAAACCCATGCTTCAGCTTTTAACGGTTCAAGGCCTCCCTGAAAGGATGGCGGTTTCAGTTTGCTGAACTTCTGGGTAAGAGCAATTATGTCCCCATCATTCACATTCACATTCACATTCGGTTCCGGCTGTACCGGGAGAGGAGGTGGGGGCTATTGATTCTGTTGTTGCTCAAGTCTTGCAGTTAACAGTTCCATCATTCTTTCCATTCTTGCCATTCTAGCCTCAGTGGATGAGGATTCAGATTCATTTGCAGTTCTTGTATTATCCATTTCACTATAAGCAATTATAAACATAAACAATTGCATACTTAAACAGTTTAACACATTAGCACTTATTCAGTCATGTCATAATCACACACTTTTCATGCTCATGTAATGCCCTAATCGCTTTTCTAGGACATCCTATAGCTCATTTGGACACGTGTGTGCGGTATAACTCATGGTTAAGTATCGCTCTGATACCACTCTGTCACGATCCAAACCCGCCCCTATGGGTTTAGCATCAGAATCGCGATGAATCCGAGATTACCGAATGCCCGCTAATGATACTGATGAAAAAGCAGTATAGGACATGACATAGCGGAAGCCATTACAGTAATAAAACAATGTCCAATGAGCTGTGACGATCTATATGCAAAAAGACTTTTCATACATATACAGATATACAGTACAGAACAGTATGCACAATATTTACAATCATACAAAATAGGGGCCTAATCCCCATTAGACAAGACAAGATCGAATAAATCTATACAAATACTACAAAAGCGTAATGTATGGGAAAAACTAAACACCCCATAGCCCTAGCTTGGCAGGCTCGGAACCTCGCAGTGAGGCATAGTGGTTGGCTTGACAAAACTGGAGTTTACCCCGGCGCTTCTAGCATTGGTCCGGTGCCTGTACACCTACATATATATATATGAGCAGTGAGCTAAAGCCCAGTGAATAACATAAAGCGTAAAGGGTTTAGAATGAATGTCCTTACAG